>JACXGJ010008848.1:0-25896 GCA_016801105.1 Esox niger
ACTGAGAGTATGAGAGCTCCAGTGTGTTGTAACTGAGAGTATGAGAGCTCCAGTGTGTTGTAACTGAGAGTATGAGAGCTCCACTGTGTTGTAACTGAGAGTATGAGAGCTCCACTGTGTTGTAACTGAGAGTATGAGAGCTCCAGTGTGTTGTAACTGAGAGTATGAGAGCTCCAGTGTGTTGTAACTGAGAGTATAAGAGCTCCACTGTGTTGTAACTGAGAGTATGAGAGCTCCAGTGTGTTGTAACTGAGAGTATGAGAGCTCCAGTGTGTTGTAACTGAGAGTATAAGAGCTCCAGTGTGTTGTAACTGAGGCCTCTGGTCTTTTGAAGTCTATTTACTCTGGAGGCTCCAGTTCTACCAGTTCCTTGGTTGTTGAACTAAGCCATAGTATTATTTTTAAACTTCAGCTTGGATGAATACATTAGTAGCTTTATTAACAAAGCTATAATAAAACAGAAAAGGAGCCAGGCAAGCCTAGTTCAGCTGGCCCCCAGTTAAGAGTGATAAATGTCATTTGTCTTAATTGATTTGAACCCAGGTCTACCATGTAAGTGGCTGTGCTATATGATTTCCAAGTGTCTGTATAGCAACTCGACATTCAATTTGGTCATGTTGCAACATCATGCCAAGTTTGACTATTTCACTAGAAACCATTATGCACTGTGATAAACTGAATACATTTTTTATAAAGTTCTCCTTCAACACAAATAACATCTATGAAATCTATGGCTTTTGCCACAGGCTGTTTTAATAGCTTATTAGCCAGTAATAGGCTTACTAGTTTATTTCATTTGTGAATGATATTGATACAATAACTATCAATATATGTGACGGTTCTGACTTTTTCGTCAAGTGAAGAGGTCAGAGAATCGTGGAAACCCCTCTTTCACTGCCCAAGGGGTTTTGATCTAGCCTATAATACCTCCATAAAGCATGCACCGATGTGAACTTTGAAAACCCATAAGAAATAGTCAGAATATAATCGTAAATAGTTTTATTCAAGGCTTACTATAATGTAGCTATTGAATGTTGTAGCCAGCAAAGTTTTTGTCTATCCTGGCCCAAAAAGCATGCACGGATGTGTCCTTTGAAAACCCACCAGAAATGGTCACAATATAACCGTTTATTTTAGGCTTACTATAACACTGTTACTGAAGACTGTGTTTTGGCTGTGACGAGAGACAAACGTGGGACCTACTGGTTGCTGGTCCACCTCTCTAACCACTATGCTATTTAGCAAGAGGTAGTCAGCTAGTCAGGCATTCACTCACTTACTGTAGTAAGAGACATTTGTTCTTCTTGGCCAGCTCCGCTTACACGGTCCAGCAAAAACACTGTCCCTTACTCTACTCACAGCAGGGGTTTCTTCCAGCAATCCGTATTTTTTAAAACGCAATTATCTCTGAATTAACCAATTTAAAGTAAAACACATGGTGTTTGGATTAGCTGTCACTATTTTCCGCTAGAGTTGGAGGTGGACACAAAATGTTGATGCATCTTTCCATGCTTTTCTTGCAGTGGCCTGCACAGCACCAGCTCTCCATTACACATGCCATGCCCACTTTACCATCTGTCCCTGTCCTGCTACTCAGAAAATCTCATCTCAGAAAAATGTCAAGATGGTTCACCCTTCTGGGT
Source organism: Esox niger (assembly GCA_016801105.1). Taxonomy (NCBI): domain Eukaryota; kingdom Metazoa; phylum Chordata; class Actinopteri; order Esociformes; family Esocidae; genus Esox; species Esox niger. The sequence continues at coordinate 1,644 of JACXGJ010008848.1, forward strand.
CATCTAAACCACGGCGATAGAATGACTAGGTTGGTGGATGGTGCCCCCAGCCAGAGATGTCATCATTCCAAAGCAATGCTCCCCTCTCTACCAGTCTGACGTGGAACTCACACTCAAATTTGTTAACTTATAAAAAATTTAAAAATCTCAAATATGTGTACCACAAATATCTGCATGCCTTCATTTGATTCTTTGTGCAACCTTTGTAAGGGGGACAGCTTTGAGACTCCTCTTACAATTCCTAATGAGGTTGGAGAACACATGGTAAGGGATTTGAGACAAATTCCCAGAATCTCTCAAGATCCTTCAGATTCCCAGGTCCATACTTGTTGACCTTACACTTCTGCTCATGATTCACCTTTCTATGGGGTTTAGGTCAGGGGACTTTGTTGGCCATGGAAAATCCTTGATTCTGTAGCCAGAATCAAGGCTTATCTGTCTGTGTACGCCAAACCCACGTCTGGTGTTTGTTTCCAAAAAGCTCTATTTTGGTCTCATCAAACTATAGAACCTGGTCCCATTGAAAGTTCCAGTAACAACTGACAAGCTGGAGGCACATTCGTTTTTTGATTGGTGACAACGAATGCTTTTTTATACAATTTATACAATACGATTTCCCTATTTAATTATTTCCCTGATTGTGGAAATGGGCAATTTCAACAGTTGAGATATTCTCTTATAGCCATTTCCTGTTCAACAACCTTTTGTTGCACATCCTTGCTGTATTCACTATTCTTTCCCATAGTGAAACAGGAAGGTATGGCTTTTCACATCAGTGTTCCTGACTGCTTATATTTGGAATACAAATGCTCATATTGACCAAGGTTGCCAATATTTGTGGAGGACACTGTGAAATCATGCAGCAACCCAAAATGTATTAAACAAATCAAAATACATTTCATGTTGTACATTCTTCCGAGTAGCCTCTCTTTGATGACAACTTTGTACACTCTCAACAAATACATTTTCTCAACAGATTTCATGAAGTAGTCACAAGGCATGCATTAAAATAAACTGGTGTGCCTTGTTTAAAAAATATTTTTTGTGGAATTTCTCTCCTTAATGCCTTATACACAAGACCATCGTTGTCTGTACTGTAGCAGTCCATATCGTGGCAGGAATAGCGCAAATAAGCAAAGACAAACAAAACAAAACTTTCTTTAAAACATGAAGGTCAGTCAATACAGAAAATGTCCGCCACAGGAAAAGAAGACCCAGAGTTCCTTCTGCTGCAGAGGATAAGTTCATTAGAGTTACCAGCCATAGAAATCAATTATCTTCACCTTACATTGCAGCCCAAATAAATTCTTCACAGAGTACAAGTAACAGATCACATATCAATGTCAGCTGTTCAGAGCATGCGTGATTCAGGCCTTCATGGTCAATTTGCTGCAAAGAAACCACTACCGATGGACAACAGTAACAGAAAGAGACTTGCTGGGGCCGAGAAACATGAGAAATGGATATTAGGCCAATGGAAGTCCTTTGGTCTGACAAGTCCAAATTTGCCAGGTCTTTGAGAGTAGGTGAACAAATGATCTCCACAATCTCCACATGTGTCATTCCCACCGTGAAACATGGAGGAGGAGGTGTGATTGTGTGCGGGTGCATTGCCGGTGACACTTTGTGTGATTTATTTAGAATTCAAGGCGAACTCAAACAGCATGGCTACCACAGCATTCTGTAGCGATATACCAGCCCATCTGGTTTGTGCTTATTGGGACTATCACTTGTTTTTCAACAGGAACATTTCCCAAAACACACCTCCAGGATAAGTAAAGGCTATTTAACCAAGAAGGAGAGAGAAGGAGTGCTGCATCAGATGACATGGCCTCCATAGTGACCCAGCCTTAAACCTATTCACATGGTGTGGTATGAGTTGGTCTGCAAAGTGAAGGAAAAGAAACAAACAAGTGATTAGCATATGTGATTAGCATATTCAACAAACAAGTGATTAGCATATTCCAGGTGACTACCTCATGAAGCTGGTTGAGAGAATGCCAAGAATGTGCAAAGCATTAATCAATGAAAAGGGTGGCTAGTTTGAAGAATCTTGAATATTAAAGTATTTGGATTTGTCTAACACATTTCTTGGTCACAACATAATTACATACATGTGGGTGCTATTTCAATGTTTAGATGTCCTCATTATTATTCTGCTATGTGGGAAAAGGTAACAAATATAGAAATACATAAACTTTTTTGTATAGCAAATAAAATAAGCATTATTTTTGTGTATAACAAAGAAAGGAGGCATTCATTTTGTGTAGAGGAAAATGTAGCAAGCTAATAACTGTTGGCCAAATGTAGGCTTGTTTTTGTGAAACTTGCCAATCTTCAGAAATACTGCTAATTTATGCTCAATTGTATTTTGTCAGATAGTAAAGAGTAAAACAAAAACCTCAACATTGTTGACAGATTTATTGTTTTTAGCTTTAAATAGTTCAGACTTGTTTTGAGGTACAGAAATGGCTCTCAGCAGACAATATCACCTAGGTCATATTTTGAATGTTATTATTGCAGGATGTGACCATGCCTCTTCAAATTATTGTGAGAATGCCACAAGTTCCTACTTAAGTCTCAAACCGAATTTCTGGGAATCCAGTGAGATATCATAACATCTAGACCTAATTGATATCGGTCTAAACATCTGATAAAGCATTTGCTTTGGACAATTCATCTCACATGGTTATGTGATAAGTTGTGGGGGGAGGAAGAAAATAGAGATGGTAGTGGTATACGATTGTGTCCCATCCTGAAGTCGCAGTGGGTAATGCAGCGATAGATAGATTGATCCTCCACTTTAAGGGCAAGATAGACAGGGTTAGAAGGTTGAGAGAAGGAGAGATATCGGGTGGTAATCAATGAAGAAGCTTCTTCAGAAACTGACTCTTAATGCACTAAGGCAGGGCAACCTGTTCTTTCATTTATTTCCTCTGTTGCTGGACCACCTTCTATTTTTCGGAGTGGTTTTCCCTCTTTCTGCACACCTCGCTCAGCCGAGACAGTGGTTCTGATCTCACCTGTCACTGTTTCGTTATAACAGCTATGGATTAATTTGCTCCCCAACCCCTAGCCTGGGGCACATGGCAACGTGGTGCCGTCCAATCAGCATAAAGCCCCACCCCTTCACCGCTGACTCATTGAGCTGACTTCAAAGGATCACATCCAGATCCTGTCATGTTTGCTACCAGTATGGATAGGCACTGTCATGAAGACAATAAGGCCAGGCAAGTAGCCCCAAAAAACAACGTTGTTTCTTTTCTGCTATGTTCTCTGTGATCATTCACTAAATAATTATCTGATTTATCCAAATACTCAGAATCGAAGAAAGGAGATACATCTCTGGTTTTAACCTGGCAGATGTATGTCCAGGTGTACTAAGGACTCAGATCAGAATGGAGTCAGTTCTTGTATTCTAGTCATTCACAGGTGTAAGTACACTGAGAGGTTTGTGATGATTGTTCCGTCTTAGGCACCTCGTGGTTACGCTCTATGATGTTGACCCGGAGAAGAAGGCAATCTGCACCTACTGTGTGACCTGGTGAGCCGTTGTGCAATCTATACCTAGCCAATGTAATTCAGTGAAGCTGTGGTGTTATGCTGCCTCTCATTTACCACAGGGCAGCTCTGCGTTAAAGAGCATTTTTGAGGCACACATCTCACCGCCATTAAACAGACATTTTAATGAACTATGCCATGGCTTGTTTCGTGCCGAGGGGGAAGTTGGTGACACTGACCCCTCATTATGACTCCACCTTCGGTCTCCATTTATTGACACTGTGACTGTTCTGGTAATATCTTTGGGGAAGAATTCGGCCATTCACGCTTTAGGAGCAGCGTCTCACCAGGCAGAGGAAATTGTACGTAATTACAGAATTTTCTGTTAACTTCAGCTTTTAAGGCTCTTAAGGCATTTAAGATAACAGGTTGTGAATGACCAGTGCCCTTTCATTGGTAGTTTGGAACGGGAGTTGGAGCACACACTGTTTCCCAATCCTGGTCCAGGGGACCCAAAAGGGTGCACATACTTTTGTTTTTTCCCTTGCACACACGCATCTGATTCAAATTAAAGACTTGATGATAGGTTGATTATTTCAATCAAGTGTGTAAGTGGTAGGGCAACATTTGAATCAGGTGTGCGAGTGCTAGAGCAAAAAAAACATGCACCCCTTTGGGTCCCCTGGACCAGGATTGGGAAACACTGCGTTAAGAGAGTACTTGATATGCTCTTTTTGTAGTTTCAAATGGTAATTCCTGGAATTCGCTGCAGTCACTGGACATTCACACAGCCAGTAAGAAGGCATACCATTGTGTTGTTCAGTTATTTGTCCGTTCAAGATTTTACCTCACAGAAACTACAATCTCCAAAGTTTACACGGTCAGGTGGAAGTGTTTCAGTTTCAAGCGTTTATGGGGAAAATAGTAGGATTACAGAAAAAACTAGAAATAGGTTGGAAACATTAAGCCTGTAGGCATTCATATTTGGGATATGTATCAATGAAATTTTGTCTTCACTTGATCCAGTTGGTTCCAGTGAAAATCACCATAACCACATGTAACATCAGCTAGGAATTTAACATAGATGGTGCTACTCAGAGAGGCAGAGATCAGGCACGGTTGCTTGACCTCAGGAAGACATTTAAGGATGGCTCACCTTCATCCCTCCCAACGTCCATCACTGGCCTCCTCTTCTGTGTACCAAGGGCTGTGTGTGTGTGTGTGTGTGTGTGTGTGTGTTTGTGTGTGTGTGTGTGTGTGTGTGCGTGTGTGTCTGTCTGGGGAGGGTAGGGGTTGGGGGGTAGGCTTCACACATAACTACAGTTGTCACAGCTAACCTCTGTCATTGGGACAACTGTTCAGGACATTATTGGACAGCCAGACAGGGAAGGTGAATGGAAAAAAAATCGAATAGAGTGAGCACAAAAACAAAGGCTTAGATATATGAAAGACATGAACTCAATTCACACAATCTGATAACAATAGCTTGACTCCATCTCAAACAACATCTTGTCAGAGTTGCCAAGATGGCCAGTCATCAGTCATTTTCCAGTCAAGTAGGGAAGTTAAACGGAAATCTCAAAAGACAGAGGGCAAATATGTCCTTCCATGTGGCCAAACAGCTACCATTTAGTCATTATCAGTTGTTCCTTGCCTATATCATACTATATACAGTACAAAGCACGTGTCTCACATATAATTATAAAATTTGGAAGTGACTGCACAACAGAAGAACTGTTATTTAAAATAGTTTAAAACATTTGACATATTTTTCATTACAATGCATTGCAAAATATTTATTTCATATACCCCTTCATTCTTAACCTTTTCTTAATAAAGTCTACATACTCTTTATGCACAATTATTAGGAATATCGTACATCTCTAGATTTATTTTACTGACAATGCTTTGTCAATACAAAATATCAATGAACCTCAAACCTGAATGTTAATAAAAGGAAAAGTTAGTTTAGCTTTTTCTCAGGGGAATACATAAGAATGCAGCATTATTAGACAACTAATCAAAAAAAATCTCCCAACTCATGTGTTTATTTAAAATGTTTTATGTCTAACAAATAATTAACCAAAAATTACAATGAATTAAAATGTTGGTCTTTATCTAATATATTCAGTGATCAATATAACCATGCTTCTTTTCAATAACTGCCACGAGCCTTCCATCCATGGAGTCTGTCCGTTTCTTGATCTGCTCATGATCAACTTTCATTGAAGAAGCAACCACAGCCTCCCAAATGCTGTTCAAAGAGGTGTATTGTCTTCCCTCACTGTAAATCTCACATTTGAGAAGGGCCCAAAAATACTCAATAGGATTTAAGTCAGGTGAGGAAAGGGGCCAGGTCATTATTTGGGCATCTTTGCTGGCTAGCCAAGCAGTGGAGTACTTGGATGCATGTGATGGAGCATTGTCCTGCATGAAGATCATGGCCTTCTTGAATGATGAGGACTTCTTCCTGTACCACTGTTTGAAGAAAGTATCTTCCAGAAACTGGCAGTTGGTTTGAGAGTTGAGTTTCAGTCCGAGTTTTCAGTCCAAAAAGGTTCAAGTACCTCATCCTTAATGATATCAGCCCATACCAGTACCCCTCCTCCACCTGGCTGGTGCTTGAGTCAAGTTGTGCCGTGTGTCCCATTAGTGATCCTTTCACGGGTCCATTCATCTGGTCCATCAAGTGTCACTGTCATATAATCTGTCCATAAAACCTTTGAAACATCTGTCTTCAGGTATTTCTTTGCCCAATCTATACAGTACATTTCAAATCGTATTCAGTGGTGGTCGTATTTCAGCCTTCTTGACCTTGGCTGTGTCTCTGAACACTTGACACCATGTACTTCTGGACACTCCAGGTAGGTCACAGTTCTGGAATATGATAGTACTGGAGGATAATGGGTTTCTGGTAGCTTCACGTTTAATTCTTCTCAGGTCTTTTGCAGTTAATTGCGAAAGACCTGAGAAAAATAACAATATTTTTTTTGCACTCCATTTGAGCTGTTCACAATAAAACCTGTGATTGTCCGGTGGTCCCGCCTCAATAGTTTAGCTATTTCAGGAGTGTTGCATCTATCTGAAAAGAATTTGACACTTTTAGACTTTTCAGTGTCAGTTAAGTCTCTTTTTTGGCCCATGGTCATGAAGCTGCCTAATTATTATGTTCACCTTGATATTGGGTGTTATTCACTGTTGCCGAACCATCCCTGATGGTTAAATTTTACCCAATACATTTTACCTGAAATTGATTCAGTCCAATGAGCATTCAAGTTTATATTGTTTGGAGTTGGAAAATGTGCATAGATATTATATTACAATCAGAATATTTACTTGCCTAATAATTGTGCACACAGTGCACAATATATCAAGTCACTGGAATGAGCTGGAAAAGACCCTTAAGCTTGACATTCCCACCTCACCTTACTTAATAAAAATATCTAATAAACATCTGATATCAGACTATGGTAACTGCTGAATCCTCTATTTCAATCTGTACTTGCATCCCACTTTATTTATTGTAATGTAATGTTCATTTATATTTATACTTATATTTTTTCATTATTTATGTTGTTATTTGTACACTCCTGTATTTGTTTGCCTTTGGCCAGGTGACAATTGGTTTTCAACTGATTTACCTATTTAAATGAAAGGGAATGAGTAAAGCCTACTTACATTTTTTTTTGTTTTGAATCCTAGAGCCGCATACAGGTAATCCTCCTAGAGTCACATACAGGTAATCCTAGAGTCGCATACAGGTAATCCTTCTAGAGTCACATAAAGATAATCCTAGAGTCGCATACAGGTAATCCTTCTAGATTCACATACAGGTAATCTGCCTAGAGTCACATACAGGTAATCCTAGAGTCGCATACTGGTAATCCTCCTAGATTCACATACAGATAATCTTCCTAGAGTCACATACAGATAATCTTCCTAGTGTCACATACAAATAATCTTCCCAGAGTCACATACAGGTAATCCTAATGTCACATACAGGTAATCCTCCTAGATTCACATACAGGTAATCCTAGAGCCTCATACAGGTAATATGCCTAGAGTCACATACAGGTAATCCTTGTAGAATCACATACAGGTTATCCTCCTAGAGTCACATATCGGTAATCCTAGTAGAGTCACATTCAGATTATCCTCCTAGAATCACATTAAAATCATCATCCTAGGGTCACATACAGGTAATCCTCCTAAATTTGCATAGAGTCAATCCTCCTAGAGTCACATGCAGGTCACATAAAGTCTTCTTAGGGTCTTATATTGTGTAAAGGGTCAATCATAAAACCACTCTCTGACACTGGACAGCTAACAGCAGAACAGCATATTATGTTTTGCTTTGCTGCGTGCTGGGTTGACGCTAGTTTATGCCAGATGTCCTGTCGCAGTGAGTGACGAGTCACAGTTGACCAATCAGAAGTCTTCTGTGATTTCACATCATCTTTTGGTATCTCCTTAGCTCGTTTGGATGCTCGATGCAGCAGGCACTAAAAGTATCTGGTACCAGGCACTATCCTAACTTTTGCCCCATGGAAAAGCAGAAATGGCAGGGTGAGTAGAGCTGAGTCAAACTGGCATATAGCAGTAGAATGAAGCGAGTAGAATTGATATGAGGCAAGTAGAGTTGAGCCAGTACCATGACATGGAAAAGACTCAATAGAGGTCGGAATATCACTTCATCCAAAAATAGCCACTGTTTTCAAGTGGGGCACTCAGCTATATGTACCATACAGTGACAAAGGAATTTGAAACGATGTGTTTCAGATTCTAATATATTCAAGACCTTTATAAACATACCTGGCCTTTCTAAGTTTAACGGACAATTTCACAGATTCATGCTGTCAATGGAAGTAGCTGTCAATGGAAGTAGGCCATTGGAGAAAGTTTTTGTTATAACATTTTTATGACAAAATGATGTCTAAGTGACATCAAATATTGAGTATATTGTCTATAGTGATTTGGAGATTTATTTTACATACAGGTACATGCTCAGTTATAGATTATTTACGGCAACAGTTGCTGAAGTTAGTCAAAGTTTGTGATGATTGCTTAATGGGCCCTGAACCATGGCTTACAGTTCATTTTGGCCTGTTGTTTACATTCAGGCTTTTAGTTGTTTATATGGATCCCCATTAGCTTTTGCCAAAGCAACATCTATTCTTCCATGTGTTCCACGAAGTGTGAAGACCCATCTACCATTAAGTTGTAAAATAGTGATATTCTCCTTTAGGCTAGCAGGGTCCTGGTTAATGGCCCGTGTTATAATGATAGCACTCTCTCCTCATTGTCTCCCCCTCACTCAGTTTCTCTTTCTTTATTTCATTCCTTTGCAGCTCTTTTTCTCCCCATTCCTTTTCAGACACTCCCTTCCCCTTCCTTCACCCCTCCCCCTCTCCCCCCTCACATGCTCTGGCGCTCTCTCTCCTCTGCACCCTTCTCTTTCTCCCCTTCTTTTGTATTATCTTTTTTTGCTATCTCTCGTTCTGTCCTTCCCCACTCCCTTTCTTTCCTCCATGTCTTTGCATATTCTATACAAATCTGTCGAGCTAACCCCCTGCCAACACACACACACACAGACACACCACACAGACACACATCCCTTCATTGTGAGAGATGGACTGTGTCTTTGTCTCCTCCTTAGTTTTTGTGTGTTGTAGAGCTGCCAGTCAAAGCCCTGTCCTTGAGTCACTATGATTATGACTCTGCAGTTCTGCTGTCTCTGACATTGGGTGTCTGACAGTTGCATTAAGCAGGGTTGTTTATTTCGGTAGAGTGCAGATGTAGACTAAACTGCTCTCTGTTACATGATCCTCGCGTTAAAGTACAGACAGACAACATGCAGTCCTTGTAGCTTCTGATTATGTCTGGTTGCGTATGTATTCTGAAACTTCCATTAAACCACTGTCATTTCACAAATCCCAGTAGTCGTTATTTCCCTAGACTGTGTGGTAAAAGTATTGATGACTAACTGAGTGAGTCCATTGTTCACAGGCGGAGCTGCGTTAGCATGGCTTGGAGCAGGTCCGATGAGTCCCGTTGTTCTCTTGAAGCGTTGGGATGCTTCTGCTGTCAGACACCTGATGGCATTGTGTGTGTGCATGGGTCTGTGTGTTTCCGTGCATCTTTCTGCAACCGTGACGCTGATTCATCCTCCTCGGTCATTACATTACGGCCTAATTAAACGCGTCTCATCGTCCATCGCGGTAATCGCTGAGGCCTGCGCCACAGGAAGACGCGCGAACAGGAAGACCACGTTAAAAAGTCACACGCCAGGCTGTCTGTTTTGAGGAAGGGTCGCCATCATTGTGTTTCCATGAATCTGCAGAGGGGCTTGTTGGTCGCGTCGCCCTGCAAGACATTCACAGTATTTCCGTTGAAGCTGGTATGCGGCGGATTGCAATCTTTGATTGTGTAGGCAGGTGAACAGCAAAGAGGAGATGACAGGGAAAGGATGGTGTTCTTCTGTGTGCTTTTCAAGGCTGTGACAGCTGAGCCGAGGTGCCACGGTTCCTGTCGGAGGCGGCAGCTGCGAAAGACAATCTTCCCGCAGTCAAATTGTCATTGTCTCCTCAGTCGGCGGAGCAGGAAGCTCATTGTTTCCAGAAATATTAGACAATAGCAGCCAAGCTGTAATTGTACTTTAATTAAGCGAGGAGCAGAGACATCTCTGAGTCCCCATATTACAGAAGCCTTACAAGGAGAGGGGTAGGAGAAGACTGGGACAGGCCTCTCTAAGCTGCTGTGTTCGTATTGCTAATATGAACAGTGTGCTATTTGTATGGATAGCATTGTGTGGTGGGCCGCGGTGGGGGGGTGGGTTGTATTTTGCATTTCATCTTATCAGAAACAGTGACTGGCTGCGGCTGGGTGGATAGATGAGGGGTGCAGAGAGGCTGTCTGAAGAGACGGTGTGGAGGTTGCGGTGGCGCTGGTGGCAGGATGCCAAGTGCTTATTGTACATTTCATCTTCTCCTTGCCATTCTGCTAACGCCTGGCTTTCCCACGCACACCCATCGCATGACTTGCCTACATATTCATTCTCACTCATTTTTTTTTTATTTAGTGTAAATTTAGCTTTTTATCCAACGCTGTCCTAATAGCATGGAAAAATCAGGCATTCATTATGGAGTGACACTGCAACAAGAAATCATGAAGTCCTGTATGAAGGTATTCTACATATTTGACCCCAGTATTACGCACCATTATGTCTGTGCACAAATCTCTACACTAGGGTCTGTTTTCATAATAACCAATTTTGAAGGACTGAAGATCTAGGCAGGTTTAATCTAGCTTGTGGTGGTCAGCTTGGTGCTAGAAAAGGGTTCCTTAGACCACTGCGCCACCTCGACACAGCTTTGTGTGAAATTAACTAAACTAGCCTGTTTATTGAGTTACAATCCAGAAGTTTCCCCAGATGCCAAGACTAACATTAGAGCTCATTAACATGAACGCTGTGCTGCAAAACGTTTCTTTTTGTGTCCGTTCTCCTGCTAGAGTGGAATAATAAATGTTGGTCCGTGAAGTGAGGCAATAGCTTCTTTGTGATCATTAATGAGACAATTAGTGTGCAGACCAGGGGCGCTGTCTGAGCCCCGCGCTGGACAAACAGCCTTGTCTCTGACTCCATTGTTTTGCCTGGGAGCCTCATTGAAATGACTAAAGGAGTAATCAAAAGGTAGCACAGGAGAAGTTGATACATATTTGGTCAGATTAATACATCCCCATTGAGCAAAGGCAAGACCTTTTTTTCTTCTCATGCACACCAGGGTCTGCAGGTTTATAATCTTCCACAAAGACAGGAAGGGCACCAGTGATGGGTGAAAGCCACCTTTCCAAAATCTTGCTGCATGCTGTAAAATGGGAAGGAGAGAGGGTGCAAGCAATGGAGGGCGGTGCGACCAGGTTTTTTTCAAGTTCAGTGTTCAAATGCTGTGGGGTATTAATCTGTGTGTTGGGACTAGTTAGGAGCACAGGGTGGGTCTCTTGGGAGGGTTGGTTCAGTACCGTGCTGTGTGGGTTGATTCAGCAATGGGTTGTGTCCCATAAAGGCGCTGTATTGGCCTTTTGAGAACTCCACTATCAGAACACTTGGTAGAGTAAATAATGAAACATTACCTGCCTGACGTTGCAACACTACCTGCCTGATGTTGAAACACTACCTGCCTGAAGTTGAAACACTACCCGACTGACGATGAAACACTACCAGCCTGACATTGAAATTCTACCTGCCTGACATTGAAACACTACCTGCTTGACGTTGAAACACTACCTGCCTGACATTGAAACACTACCTGCTTGACATTGAAACACTACCTGCCTGATGTGGAAACACTTCCTGACTGACGTTGAAACACTACTTGCCTGACATTGAAACACTACCTGCCTGACATTGAAACACTACCTGCCTGATGTTGAAACACTTCCTGACTGAAGTGGAAACACTACCTGACTGACGTTGAAACACTACCTGCCTGACGTTGAAACACTACCTGCCTGATGTTGAAACTCTTCCTGCATGACGTTGAAACACTACTTGCCTGACGTTGAAACACTACCTGCTTGACACTGAAACACTACCTGCCTGACGTTGAAATACTACCTGCCTGACGTTGTCTATTTGACTCCAAGACTAGTAAACGATGTTGGCAGTTGCTTATCAGAAAGTCCTAACTGAAAGACATTTGTACTGGACCTGTTACCAGATTACACCCTTTATAAAGGACACTAAGGGGACATTCAGACAAATGTTATATTGAATGTTATTCAATATAAAGTACAGTCCATTTGGAGATTATTATTTTGAGTACAGAATCACCTACTCTTTGGCTCTATTTTCAAACACCTAACACAATAGGAGCTCCTTAGGCTGGCAGTAGTACAATTGGTTTTAGGGTGTTTCCAAAACATTTTATCTATTTTAAACCAGGGATGATCAGAGCTAAAGCTGGCAGTGGGACAACAAGGCCAGGGTTTGGATGAAGTAAAGTTGTAGGTGCTGCTCCATGGTTGTATATAGTTGCATGTTTTTTTCATACAGATACAGTGGATAACAAAGTCTCCACACCCCTGTTAAAATGCCGGGTTTTGTAATGTAAAAAATAAGACAAAGAAAAATCTTTCACTTTTAATGTGATATATAATGTGAAAAATTCAATTGAAAAGAGAAAATGAAAAATAAAAATATTACAATAACCTGGTTGCATAAGTGTGCACATCTTCTTTTAACTGGGGATGTGGCTGTGTTCAGAATTAGCCAATCACATTCAAACTCATGTTTAACAGTCATTACACACCATTACACACCTGCCATCATTTAAAGTGACTCTGATTAATCACAAATAAAGTTCAGCTGTTCTGGTTCTTAATTGCATTTCAGAGCAAAGCCATGGTCCGCAGAGAGCTTCTAAAGCATCAAAGGGATCTCATTGCTGACGGATTTCAGTCAGGAGAAGGGTACAAAAGAATTTCCAAAGCATTAGTTATACCATGGAACACAGTGAAGACAGTCATCATCATGTGGAGACAATATGGCACAAGAGAGATGTTACCAAGAACTGGACATCCCTCCAAAACTGATGAAAAGACGAGAAGAAAACTTGTCAGTGAGGCTTCCAAGTGGCCTACAGCAACAATAAAGTTGTTGCAGGAATTTCTGGTAGTACTGGCTGTGTGCTAAATGTGACAAAAAAATCTCCATTATTTTTCATATGAATGGGCTATTGGGTAGGATGGCAAGACGGAAGTCATTTCTTACAAAGAAAAACATCCAAGCCCAGCTGAAGTTTGCAAAAACAAACATCAAGTCACCCAAAAGTTGTTTTGCGCAAAAACAACAGTGCACATTACCCAAAAAACACCATACCCACAGTGAAGCATGGTGGTGGCAGCATCATGCTTTGGGGCTGTTTTTCTTCAGTTGAAACCGGGGCCTTAGTCAGAGTGAACCAAATACCAAGCAATCTTGGCACAAAACCATTGGGCATCCATTAGAAAGCTGAAGATGAAGTTCACCTTTCAGCATGACAACGACCCAGAGCACACATTCAAATCCATAAAAGCATGGCTTCACCAGGAAGAAGATAAACGTTTTGGAAAGACCCTGCCAATTGAACATCTGTGGGATGATCTGAAGAGGGCTGTGCACAGGAAATGTCCTCACAATATGACAGATTTGGAGCGCTTTTGCAAAGAAGAGTGGGCAAATATTCAATATTCAAATCAAGATGCGCCATGCTAATAGACTCCTACCCAAAAAGACTGCGGTCAAAAAGTGTTTCAGGAAAGTTTTAGTTTAAGGGTGTGCACACTTATAAAACTAGGTTATTGTGATTTTTATTTTTCAGTTGAATTGTTCACGTTATAGGTCACATTTAAGGTGAAAAAAATTCTGACATGATTTATCTTTGTCTAATTTTACATCACAAAAACTGTGTGTCTGTCATGTCTGAGCCGGGGACATGCCAAACATTGTTAATTATTAAGATTCAATTAACCATTAACATGATTTAAGGAGTGAAATTCTTTTGTCAAATTGTCATTGTGTTGTAATTACTTTTCAATTAGGCGGTGGGTTTCATTTTAACAGCCCCCACTGAAAAAATCCTGATGCAATGATGGAAAGAAACAGAAAGGTCTTTGCAATTTTCACAACGCAAATGCTGTGGACAATAGATCATCACATGGCACTTATCCTAAGAGTGGAGGTGTTAACCTCTGTTCTGGCAACATTTCAGATATGTCCCTCATACCACTTTTGCCACCTTGTTACGCCGTGGTTCAAGTGGTTAATCTCCTCCCCTTGTGACAATTCACCAAGGCATTGTTTTGAAGAAGAATGATAATACCTGTCCATGAATCAGCAAAGGGGATTTGCTTACTTTCAGGGTTAAGGTTAAATGTTAAACCCTACATCCCCACTAGCGCACCTAGTTCTGCCGCCTCTGCTCTCACTCTGAACAGTCAACGCTCTTATTTGTCAACACCCACCTATATTTCCATTAAAGCTGGTACATCAGCGTACCTGGGTGTCTTCCGAAACATTCTCGAATATCTAATGTCCTTTGTGGATTGTGGGTATGTGGATTTAACAAGGTGTGTTGCCGCCTATAGTCTCACAAATGCTTATACTTAATTTCTTAATGGTAGACAATAGCTTATTTTATCCTTAATAACGGTGCCTACATTCAGTGAGGCAAGCTCCTGTCTTTTTTCTGATTTTGAGCAAAGACGTTGAGTAAAGAAATATGGTTTATATCTGCAGTTTTTTCACTTTCAGTGTGGAGTGATTTTTTAGCAGAGCAGAAAATTATAGTCAAGGCAAACATGGTTGCGGTGAGCGATTACTGAGTTTTCTGACTACTCAACTCCACTCACATCCTCTGACCAGCAATCATGAAACACCAAACACCACACCACCAAACACCGCACCACCAGTGGTTCTGCCGCCCCCTCAGCACCCCACTTACTGTGGCTATGTAAACAGTAAACAGTTCTTTTTTTTACATGAACCCTTGTGTCAGAATATTTTTTGTGACAAGATAAGTTTGGCATAAACCCTGAACAAATGTGTATGCAGCTCTGTCTGTGATAATCACAGCTGAACACCAAAAAGACCACTGTGTCCCATACCCTTTTATGAAATTGGAACCTGCTGCAGCTCAAACAGTTGGTGTAATATGGATGTTTTTGTAACATTTACATTACACTTTTTTAGGTAACAAATCAGGTAATGGATTTTTTTATGAGGGTTGTGATGTCCCAGGCAGCCGGCATATTCCCTTCGATTTAAATGTACATATTTGTGTGCCCTGTTGACTACTGTTTTAAATTATATTTTCAACCACCGTATTAGCAAATATTTGAAATTGCTCTCAAAATGCAACATGGAAGGTTGCTATGAAAGTTATTTGTGCTGATTGTGTGCTGCAGGAAAATGGTCTGCGATGGAGTTTGTGTCCATAAAACCAAAAAAACTACCATAACCCACACACACCCAGATGCAGCAGACGCTGTAGAGCCTCTAAGATCCTCATAAAGTTCTACAGCTGCACCATTGAAATAATCTAGACAGGCAGGCCCACAACTTGACATAACAACTGCCCTGCCTTCGATCAAGGCAATTCAGAGGATTTGTGCGAATAGTAGAATTCAGCACCTAAGCTCCCTGTCACCCATGACCAGAAAGTGTCAGCAGAAGGCCTTAAAAGTACAACCCCCAACAGGTTGGGATGAGGCATACCATGCAAATGAAAAAAATGCAATGATGAACAACTCACTAAATTGAATTGAAAACAGTACATAGACATCATCAAAAACATAAGAAAACATCAAATGTTGGAAAAAATATATGTCCATTTTGAATTTAATGCCAGCAACACATTTCAAAAAAGTTGGGACAGGGGTGTGTTTATCTCTGTTTTGCATCACCTCGTTCTTAACAACACTCTGTAAGCATTTGGAAACTAAGGAGACTAATTGCTGCAGTATTGAATGTGACATGTTTTCCCATTCTTGCTAGTTATAAGATATCAACAGTTTTCCTTTGTTGTATTTTTCATTTTATAATGCGCCAAATGTTTTCAATGGATGACAGGTCTGGACTGCAGGTAGGCCAGTTTAGCACCGGAACTCGTACTATGGTGCCATGCTGTTGTAATACATGCAGAATGTGGTTTTGCATTGTCTTGCTGATATAAGCAAGGCCTTCCCTTAAAAATGTGTTGTTGGGATGGCAGCATATGTTGCTCCACAACCAGTATTTATTGTTTAACATTAGTAGTGCCTTCACAAATGTGCAAGTCGCCCATGCCATGGGCACTAATGCACCCCCATACCATCATGGATGCTGGCTTTTGAACTGTGCACTGAAAACTAACCAGATGCTTTTCCCTCTCCTCTTTAGTCTGGAGGACGAGGAGTCCATGATTCCCCCCCAAATTAAGTCAACAGGACAGTTTTCCACAATGCCTCAATCCATCTTTAATTAGCTTGTGCCCAGAGATGGCGGTGTTTCTGGGTTTTGTTTATGTGTGGTTTCTTGTTTGCATGGTAGTGTTTTAACTTGCATTTGTGGATTAAGCTACGTACTGCGTTCTGGTTTTCAAAAGTGTTCCAGAGCCCATGTAGTAATTTCCACTATAGAATTGTGTTTGTTTTTAATGCAGTGCAGTCTGAGGGCCATACAATATTGGTTTTCGTCTTTGAGATTTCTCCGGATTCTCAGAATCTTAAGGATTTTATGTAGTGCAGATGATGTGATCCCAAAACTCTCTAATATTTTGTTGGCCCTGCTCAGCTTTTTTGAAATGTGTTGCTGGCTTCAAACTTAGAGTGGGCCTTTATTTTTCAAGAAACAATGACATTTCTCAGATTCAACATTTAATCTGTTGTCTTTGTAATACTTTCTTATCAAATATAGGGTTTAAGTTATTTGCAAGTTCCGTTTCTATTTTCTTTTGACATAGCGTCCCAACTTTTTGGCAAACGGGGTTGCAGTAGCCTGAATAACAACTTGAACCAAAGACTCTCCTCTATACCAAGGCAGACATGACCCGTGGTATCGGTGCTTCCGTTGTGTAACCAACTGGATGTTGATAGAATGATAGAATGTCAGTGTAAACTGACACTTCTTTCCCCACTTTCCTTCCAGTATTAAATCTATGCACACATGATAAGCTCTGCCCTAACTGGTATGTACTTACACCAGCCCACACACGCTTGTTCATACATGAAGACACCTGTATGCTGATGCATCACATGCTCATTTATACCTACCCCTCACACACACACGCACTTGCACAAGGCCAGCTCAAAGAGTCTTGGTTTCAAACTTCTGCTATATTTCCCATGATGATGGAGCCCACTGGGCTCATGAGAACTTTCAATGCGTTAACAATTTTCATATAATCATCCCTGGATCTATGCTTTCACACAATTCTAACTCAAGAGTTCTACAAAGTGTTTCTTATATGTTCCTTATGTCTGTAACACAAGACATAAGACATACTTTTACTGATTTTCTATTGACCCTGTGAGTCATGAGGAGACAGATGAAGAGCAGCGAAGGGAGGAGACTGGTATTGAACTCTGGTCTCTAATGGTGAGCATCGTATGCACATGAAGCTGAGAGTGTTACAAATGGACCATGGATCTTCGCTGTGATTCTATTACTTGTGTTACTATGGTGTCAGCTTAGTGCCAAATGTCTTGCACACATCGCCGACTGAGCGAAGAACTTTGAGATTCACTGCTGCATATGCATAAGCAACATTGAGAATACATAGCCTAAATTCGGTGTTGGGTGCCGAATTTAGACCTAAGAAATTGCAAATCTGACATTGAGTCAAAAGGCAGCTGGTCTTTTACCCAGTGTTATTCACCCAGGTTTGTGTACTGTCAGAAATTGTCCCTGCCTGCTCAAAAACGCACTCAAAAAGCGTTTCTCTATGCGATGTGCTTTTCCCAAAGCCAAATTAGCCTAATCAACACTTTTTACATTAAATTATTACTGCAGTTTCGTGTGATGCTCAGGAACTCCAAAAGAGGTTGTTGTGTAGGAAGGATTTAGACACTTGTTAGGCTTCTACAACATATTAAAAACAATTTGTTAGCATCAAGACTTAAATGGCCAAAGTAATGTCTTTAAAAAGCAAAACGTTGATTTAGGCTTACATTATAGCATTATAAATGTTTAATGAGCTGCACCTCCTTTGTCAGAAATCAATAAACATATCTAGAATAAAGACAGAGATTTTGTTAAACACAATTTTTGATTATGACCAAAGGGCTTTTGGTCAGAAGTTGCCTACTAAGCCAATACAGAACAAAATAATCCCCTTTCTGTAACATTTATCTGCATAATTCATACTAGCAATACTCCTAAGTCCTGCTAATAGGTAAACATATCAATGAACATTAACACTTTTACCTAAACTTTATTGACATTTCCTTAATAATGGATTGATTCATCCATGAGCCCTTTTTTCAAGGCATGTTGGCATCTGATCTGCTTTCTGACTAATTTACTGCTTGCAACAATAATTGTCAGCTGGCACAATATCAGGCTTGATAAATGTTTTTGCATCCAGGAATGTCTGTGCTTATTGTAGTTTCTGGGAATGCAGTCTTGCTTACAAAAGCCAATATATTAATGTGTAACATTTAACAATATTTTGATAATTCATTCCATATTTAATTTTCTATTTTATTTACTAAAGTTATTTTGGAAAAAGATGTAGAGCTGCAGTGAAAATAGCACATTAACCCTTGAAACCTTCAATAAAAAAGATATCTTGCCATCTCTGTTCTTACTGTTGGATACTTCAGCGGTGACTATGCTAATGTCTTAGAGTAATTTCTTGCTTTCTTCATTAGACAATGCATCACGAATAAGATCTTCAAAACAATTAAAACAAAAGCATCTCATTGCTTGCATACAGCCAATGAAAGAGATGAGTATAACATAGACACTGAGATTATTCTGACCTGTTCTGATGTTACACATTTCTGTTTAAATTGTATATTTTCCGGGGTGACGGCAGCAGTTTAATATAAAGTGTGACCGTAGCATCTAGGAGAGTTAAGAATTCTGATCACCATACAGGCATATCCACATGCATTTAGCAATACCAGCAATGTAGAGTGACACATTGCGGAGATCAGGCATAGCTCATCTGAGTCACTAGTTCGAAATATGCCATGAGAAATGTTATCTTCACCTGGTAATTAATGAATGTTGGTTTCCGTAATGTCATTCAAAAGCTTGGGTCTAGTCTTATGGCTTTATAAATGCTTTAATTTTCCTGTTCTGTTTGAGTTGGTTTACTGTTTATCTGTTTGTGTATACAGTGTGGCTAAGTGAAATCTGATGAAATAGATTTACTTTGAGACATGTCTAGCATATTTCATTTAAGATTTTCTATAAAAGCGTGTCATGAGGACTTCACGAAAGCTTTTGAAGCAAACTGCCATGAATTTTAAAGAGATTCCTTCAGTCAAATTCATTTAGCATTTTCATTGGAAATGTGACAGAGAGGAATTGATAGCTGGTTGAAGGAAACGACAGTAACAGGCAACCCCCTGTTGTTCTCCTGATTATGCTGGTGAGATGTTATAAATGGATGTGTCCAGGGTTTCAAGAGAATGGTGGTGTTGTTGTAAAAGAATAAAATAAAAACGTGTTTGTATTCTGTTGAGCAAGCTTTGAATTGAGTCTGTGTTTCAGTGGATAAAATCAATCTTTTTCCCCACCTTCTGTCAGATACATTCCCTTCTGCAGATTTTCATCATTTCAGTAAATATTGAGCCACTTTTTCAGTTGATTTGCAGCAGTTTCTGACACCTGGGCATATTGTTAAAAGATAAAACCATCATTGCACAGGCTCATCGGTGTTATCGTCCCTTTGTGAGGTCTTTTCACAGGTATGACAGATCTAGTCTGTTACGTTATACCCCCAAATATGTTGTCACACAAGATTTATGACCCTGTCATTTTATTAATGTGTCTGATTTTAGTGTTTTCTACACATTGTGTTGCTGCGTAATTATTTAATGTATTCATTGTTGCATTGCTTCCAGTTTAACACGTAGCTCTAGCTGTTTATCAGCCAGTTTCCTAATGTGAATATACAATATATAATTGAAGTCGATTGACTCCAGGTTAGTGATGATCACCTTTCCCCACTGGCCAGGTAAAGTACAGTTTCTTTAGATGGTCAATGCTTTGGTGTCTTTCTGACGGCAGTTATTTCTCAGGAACAATCTATGACTTATATATGATTGTACTGCAAGTTCATGTAGCATGTTTTACAAAATAGCTGACTGCAGGCTTTGTCAAATGGCCACTTGGCCTGGTCTTCCTGTTGACAATCCCAGCACCCCCTGCTTGGAGCCAATCAGGACTCGCTCCTAAAATTACATTCTGTGGTTATTATTATTGTTATGCGGAGCGCCGTGGCACTCATACACAAATGTGTGTGAATATCATACCTTATTAAACACATTTGTGCCGCTGTGAAATATAAACACATACAACGGATCGTAAGTATCACCTTTTTACCTTGTCCTCCCAAATGCATATCTGTATACAGCAGCTCTGCCGCCACAGTTATTATCACCTCTGATCTGCGTTAACTGACAAGCTATAAATTCCTCAGCCATGTGCACATTTACTCACCTGCTATAAATAGCCCTGCTGAGGTCTATGATGCGTGTGAAGAGCATTATCAAATGTCATGAGGAGCTGATTGTCTTCAAAGAGGGAGCGCAAGCCCCTGTCTGCTTAGCCTCTGAACTTTTCCTTCCATCATTCATTTCCACGTGTTAGTCTTTCCTACTTTTAATAATGACTTGCCCCTTTCTGTGTGTTTACGGTGTCGAGTCACGTTTGATGTCTGATTTGATTTATATATTTATTTCTCATCACCTTCTTTTCCCAAATCCAATTTTAGCTGACATTTCTCATGACTGTAACGAAGAATGACCTTTGAAAAGGACACTTCCGTTCCTGCAAAGAGACAGCTGATGGTTTGATGAGGAAGGCCTTGTGAGGGCCGAGGCAGTTCTAGTTAGGACAGAGGCGGGTCTTAGTCAAATGGAAGGAGGTGTAGCATTCATCCCTGCCTCCCTCCCTTACTCTGGGAGAGACAGCCCATATCCGTGCCTGCAAGGCACCTTGGGAAGGCGATATATTGGAACCTTCTCCTGTCGACCTTTATGTTGTTCCAAGTGTTAATTGCACTGGGGCTTTGACTGCTCTCTCCTTGATCTCTCCCTCTCATGATCAATGCTCTGATTCAATGAGCCTAACACAATCCACTGGCTGAGGAGAACAGAAGGGCCGACAATACGATCCCATGTGCTTTGGGTGCAATGCCTGGTGAAGAGGTAATGAAGCCTTCATAAGGACCTAATAATTCTCATCCTCATGTTGATAGGGTTCATAATCCACCTTGACAGGCTCCTTCCTCCGTTCCAACCCCGCCCACCCCCAACACACCAGTCACTCACCGCACTCAGTCAAACATAAAACACTCTTAACATTACAGATACTCTTCAGACACACAAGGGCAGCCTTAGTTTATGGCGGTGTGGATGTATCGTCCTACGGGCATCACATAAGCCTGCTGACGTCAGTCGTCTATACTTATACAGATGTACTGTTACCAAACAACATGTGTTTTTCCAGGGGGCTCCTCCTGTACTTCCTGTTTTTTCTGCTCTGGTAGGAGTCTCTCCCTAAGCCATTCCAGTAATTGATTTTGTCTGTGTGACAATCTGAAAGGGATTATTTGTGAACTAAACTTCCCCAAGAGAGAAGGTTTCCTACAAACATGCTGTTGTTGTCTCCCATTTTTAGGCTAATGGTGTGAACCTGTTTTTTTCATTTCCTTAGAAAGACTGCTCACATTGTCGTTCCATTCCCATATGATGCCATTATCTTTCTGTCAGTTTTCCCCAGATGGAAGGCGACTTTTGGACTGGGGAGCCCCATCGTTTCATGCTGTAAAGGGCAGGTCAACAACTGCAGAAACCATTACTAATCACTACTTACACTGTTGTCTGGTGGCCAGATAAAAGCCATTGTCAACAGACTGTTTTCATGAGCGTACGGTTCCCATAGAATATTGGTATCTACTTCCAGTGTCTATAATTGTCCTTGTCAGGGCAGTGTTTGTATGGAATTCCCATTTCTCATTAGTGTTTCGTAGTCCTCATGGGGACAGGTTTGACAGACAGACTGACAGTGTTTTTCTCCAGTTGTGGTGGTGCCGGCTGCGTTCTGTATCCAAGGCCTGAGCTCTTAATACACAGTGGCCAGATGAACTCCTCCTATGTGTGCCTGGAATAATAACGTATAGGGGAAAAAACACGGCCCCTTCTAGTCCCTGCGGATGAAGCTTTAATAATCTCATTATCAATTTAATGAGGTGATTAGAATGCCAAGGGCCAGGGGTGCACAGGAATGTGTTATGGAGGAAGCTAGCTGCCTCCCCAGTCCTCCTGACTCCTGGTCCCGCCACCAGGGGATTAGCCACCATTCCCATGGGAGACTTGGCTGGACCTGGCTGCTTTAATGCCGGGCCACGCGTTCTTTCTCTGTCTCCATGTTGGTGATCCAGGTCCCCTTACAGAAGACACACATTTCTACGCGGGATTTCCGTTGCTTGGCCCCCGAGTCACTGGGTGTAAAAAAAATAAGAGCGAGCGCTTCTTCTGCTTTGGCGTTGCCACGGAAACTGGCATGTGCAGCAGCGTAGTGTTTAGTGAGGTTAAAGGGGCTAATTCACCCAACCAACAGCTCAAGGACTGTGCAAGGAGGCACATTAAGCAGCAAATATATATTTCCTGGAATGGAACAAAATATTGACATACTAATTTGGCGCAGCATACCCGGAAGGACCTTTTCCTGTAAAGCCAGACCGTTAAGCACATCCACCACGTACACTACCAATGGATAAACCATGTCACCACATATCTGATGATGGTTCCCTATTGTTCCCTTCAGTGTTTCCCCTCCCCTTTTCCTAAAAGGTTCATTCACCCTCAATTGCTGAGGTACTGAAAGGATGCGAACTCTACCCCCCCAGACCCACCAATTCAAAATAATTGAAAGGGAGTGAACGAGAGCAAAAGTGTTGTGTGCTATGGGAATTGGTCCGTATTGTGGGGCAGCAGTAGCCAGCACTCTGCTGGGTCATTTCACTCTCCTTATCCTCTAGCTGAATTAGTCACAGTGGCTGCTGAAGAGCCTCATGTGTCTGACCAACTGAGTCCGGCTTCTTACCCGTAATGAGGGATACTAGACCTAGGATACCTACCGCCAAGTCTGAGATGCAGAGGGATTTACTGTGCAGCAGAATGAGTGAATCTTTATGTTTGGGGAAATTGCTTGAACTGGCCACGCTAATGTACTGTATGTCTTTATCCATGGTGCTGACCTAAGAACAGAATGTAGGGGCTGTGTTTTTTCTTCCATTTCTGGGCCTGTCCATGGTCCTGTATTGGAAATGAGCAGGGAAGGTGTATGGACTGCATAATGTACAGCAGCATGGACAGGTGATAGCATTCTTCTCACGCTGCCTCTTGTTCTGTTTAGTAAGTCAAGGTCAGTGTCATATCAGAGATAGCCCACCGACAGCCGTGTGTGTTTTACACCGTCTGTGGTTCTGTAGAGATAGCCCACCGACAGCCGTGTGTGTTTTACACCGTCTGTGGTTCTGTAGAGATAGCCCACCGACAGCCGTGTGTGTTTTACACCGTCTGTGGTTCTGTAGAGATAGCCCACCGACAGCCGTGTGTGTTTTACACCGTCTGTGGTTCTGCAGAGATAGCCCACCCACAGCCGTGTGTGTTTTACACCCGTCTGTGGTTCTGCAGAGATAGCCCACCGACAGCCGTGTGTGTTTTACACCGTCTGTGGTTCTGTAGAGATAGCCCACCGACAGCCGTGTGTGTTTTACACCGTCTGTGGTTCTGTAGAGATAGCCCACCGACAGCCGGGTGTGTTTTACACCGTCTGTGGTTCTGCAGAGATAGCCCACCCACAGCCGTGTGTGTTTTACACCGTCTGTGGTTCTGCAGAGATAGCCCACCCACAGCCGTGTGTGTTTTACACCGTCTGTGGTTCTGTAGAGATAGCCCACCGACAGCCGTGTGTGTTTTACACCGTCTGTGGTTCTGTAGAGATAGCCCACCGACAGCCGTGTGTGTTTTACACCGTCTGTGGTTCTGTAGAGAT
>JACXGJ010008849.1:0-25894 GCA_016801105.1 Esox niger
CAGTCTCGGGCCGGGCCCTCCGCTGAGCCAGCCAAAGAACCAGCAGTCTCTGTTGCCACAGCAACCACATTCTGCTCCAGAACTTTAGGGATTGTGGCCCTCTTGCTGGATGGCCTGGTGGAGGGGGAGTGGAGGCAGTGTCTCCTGTGGTCATCCTCCCTTTACTTCTCCAGTTTGTGGAAAAGGCTGAATCCACACCTGTTCTCCACACACACCGTGAGCAACAACATATTCTGCTGGCCTGCAAGCTTTCTGTATGAATGTAAGGGGACTACAGACACCAGACAATTCCAGAGGTCCTGGTATTTCTTGCTGTTTATCCCCCCATGTCTACATGCCAGTCTGCCCCCGACTGGTAAAGAGGGCAGTGAACATTGACTGATCTGGACCCACCTACACAATGATACTGTCCCTAAAGTTATCCTCTGGACCTGACCATCCTAAACCAGGTCAAGTAGTCTTTGGTCTTCCCAACTATGTTGTACTTCAAAAATGTTCTCATAAAGACACTCATTTCAAGTGAAAGAATATATGGAAACGTTTAAACCTGCCAGGCCAGCAGTGCCTCGATTGGCTGGTCAGAATCATCAGAATGATTGAACTGATTTGAGCTTGTTGTCAGCATCAAAACAGCTGAAAGCAAAGACAAGTAGAACTTTTGTGTAAATCTGGTTCCACTGTATATGTGCTAATGACCTCCATTTTGAATATACAACAGATTGTTTTCGTTCAGACATTTTGTAAAAGACTGAAACATCCAGACAGAACTTTTCCCCTGCGATCGTTTCGGAATACTCAAGTATCCATGGACTTCAATGTCAATCAGTGTCCTTATTGGACTGTTGGTTTGTACACCATGTAGGAGTTTTCAGTTGAAATGGCATAACATGAAGCCATCTGATCAGATTTTTGTTTGCGAAAAATGTTTTGACTCCCACAAATGGTAATCTATGAATCAACTAATGTGCCCCTTGCCTCACAAACCAAAGGCAAAATGACTTTACCAAGCAAAGCACAAGTCAGTCGAGAAAAGCCCTCGCCCCCCTCCCCTTCAAGAAAAATGTCCGCAGCTAAGATCACTCCTGCCTGCCGGTTAATCACCATTCAGCACACTCAAATCGAGTCACTCCTCGGCCTTCTCTGATTGGACCCTTGTTGCCTAGATACAGTACACACTGCCGTGCGGTTGGGCCATAGCCAAGCCATTGAGGAATCAGGTGTCAATGGTACCAGGAAATGACTTGTCATTTTTCTCTATTT
Source organism: Esox niger (assembly GCA_016801105.1). Classification (NCBI taxonomy): domain Eukaryota; kingdom Metazoa; phylum Chordata; class Actinopteri; order Esociformes; family Esocidae; genus Esox; species Esox niger. Next base: position 1,261 of record JACXGJ010008849.1, read on the forward strand.
GAGATTATTTTCAAATAACTGTTAAAAGAATGCCAGTTGACTTACTTTAAGATATTTTTGGTCGTTTTACTTTGAGACTGGATGATTACATTCTCTATCTGTAACTTTAAAACCTTAAATGTCAGGATTATTGCACTTAAAATGTGTTGATAATTTTATAACTTGATTGCAGCTCAACCATTTTATTCTATATAACTGTACAATGTACAGTAGTTTCTAAGCAGAGCTTTTGTCCGTGTATTTGAAACTGCAGCGAACTCAGTTCAGGACTATCAGCCCTCAGGTGTCTCTGGTCAAACAGACAAGGTCTCCAGTGCCAAGCCTCCACCTTTGTGCCATTCAACGTTAAGTGACAACAGAAACACACAAACAATCCCTACCTTCAGTTGTACACTGACGGCTAGCCAGCAGAAACTCCCAGACACTCATGTCATAGATGACCAGCTCGGTGGGTCCCATATACAGTCTAATCTGAACATTAACATCTCAGACCAGACACAGGCATGACAGATCCCAGTGGTTTTACAGGCTGAATGTTTTACCAGTCCCACACACAGTATAGCAGGTGTTAGAAATGTGCTTTTGTCTCAGCCCGTGCAGTCTACGGGTACACACCAACACACCGGGTGGATGGTCTGGCACAGATAGACTGGTAGGACTGTATTTGTTCCCCCGGGGACATTGAACAAAGGGGGAGGTGGACGTGTCTGGAGCTTCTCTCTGTGTGGACCAAGCTCCCTGGCTCGTTATCTCTGTGGTTTAATGAGAGGCTATCAGAGTTCTCTTCCCATGCCCCCCCCCCCCCAACTCTCTCTGTGATGTGTGTTGTCACTGTATGTGTCTCATTGCGCCCCTTGCCCCTGGGGTATCTGCTATGTTCTCTCTTTCCAGAACACCACCCCTAAAGCGTTCGCTACCCGCAAGATCTCCCTGTCCAGTGAGTATCACCCCTTCCCCTGACCGCTGTGCTCCTGGGAGCCCCTCTGGGAGCCCCTCTGGGAGCCCCTCTGGGAGCCCCTCTGGGAGCCCCTCTGGGAGCCCCTTTAGGACTGTGGAATAGGAAATGACGTAAGGCCCTTGGATAGAGCGCCGGTGACCACTGCCTCAGCGAGGCCAGGGTGTGAATTGTGCTTGGAGATTAGCCCGAGGGATTGGGGTGGGGACACTGAGGTCAGTGCAGTTGGCCGGGAGGAGGGGGTAGTGGTAGTAGTAGTAGTAGTAGTAGTAGTAGTAGTAGTAGTAGTATGTATCGAATATGTCCGCCTCATCCTGCTCTGTCAATGCTCTGTGTCATCATGGGTGCCCGTGAGTTCAGTCGAGGTAAAGGGCCTCCTGGCGAATAAGGAATCCGGTGTGGTTTTGCCGAAGCAAGCCGGCAGCGCCATGATGACAGTATTGCTGAGGAGAAACGGGGTACATGAAAAGGGGCCTTTTGAAAAGGGAACGCGCCCTGTAGTGTGTTGGTCTGAAGGGCAGTCTGCCGTTTCCATAGCTGAGCCGAAAGAAAGAAAGCCGCGGTGTAGATGAATCAGATAAGGTCTTGGATGTTCTGCCTCCATCGGTTGGTGACACAGGTTGGTGTTCGAAATGGGTCTGGCCTCCGCCCTGTTGTGCCGATACCGTCCCCGTGCACCAGAACGCCGATGCCCGCAGGGTCTTTTTAACCACATTGCATTGGCTTTCAGCAGGCAATAAGACTTCTCCAGATGCAGGAGGAGAAGCGGAGTCTGGGGCTGCCGCGGGGAGGAAGAGGAGGTGGGGTTCCAGCACAGCCGTCACCGCCAAGAAACCGTCTATCAGCATAACCACAGACTCCCTCAAGGTGCCTGAGCCTGGCCACACACCTGAACACACTGGATACTGTAGATTAGTGACTAACAGGAAACAAATGCCTCTTCCCCTCCTAGTCTCTGATCCCAGACATAAAGCCCAGCCAGGAGGCTGTGGTTGACCTCCACCCGGATGACATCCAACTGTCCGGGGATGAGGACAGCTCCTCCACACCCAGGGACACCATGGAGGAACCGGGGCTGGACCAGGGACTCAAGATCAGACGCACAGTCACACAGGTTTGGGGGGTGGTCTGGTGGTCTTTGACTGGTTACTGCACCAGAACACACACACACACGCACTACGTGAGAATATTTTTAATGGATTGTCATTTCGAAGCTGTATACTGATTCAGCTGTCTTTCCGTAGGTTGTCTCGGGTGAAAACCAGGAGAATGGCCAGGGAGGACAGGAGGAGGAGGATGAAGAAGAAGAAGAGGAGGAGGAGGTGGAGACGGCGGCAGCAGAGGAGGAGGCGGCAGCGGCAAAGAAGAAACAGGAGCGAGACAGGGAGAGGACCCACAAAGAGAAGAGGAAGAACAGCTCCTCGGAAGACGCCATGGAGTTTCAGTCATCAGCGTCACGTGAGACCGAAGCCAAGAAAGGTAAATAAGCACGGCGTGTTCATCCAGTGTAGCGCCCACTCAGACTGACATACGGCGACAGACCTCCACATTCACACCCTGGGTGAGATCACATCTCCTGGGACCATAAGTGGGTCAAATCCCTTCTGTTTCCGTGATGAGTGTCTCTCCTTTTCAGTGACCCCCAGTGATACTCTGGTCCGTCGCTCGATCAGTCAGCAAAAGTCTGGCGTGTCCGTTACCATCGACGACCCGGTCCGCACCACCAAACAGCCCTCTCCGCCTCGGGGCAAGTTGTCCAACATCGTCCACGTTTGTAACCTGGTGCGACCTTTCACCCTGGGTCAGCTTAAAGAGCTGCTCAACAGAACCGGTACGTTGGTGGAGGACGGCTTCTGGATCGACAAAATCAAGTCCCACTGTTACGTCACCGTAAGTACTGGCTTCTGTCTCTCAGCGTGTCAGAGAGTTTCCTCCCAAATCACTTGAACAACCGTCACATGATTGTGGCAACGCCCACCTGGCAAAGAAAATCATTGGTTTAGCCGACCATAACATTGACTGATTCTAACCAATTGAAACAGAGAGCAGTGCTGTCCCCTCACCAAATGACCAGCAGCATGCCTGAACCTCAGTTTGATTGTGATTGGTGGCAATCTGTCTGAGACCATGAGGTCACTCTAAAGGACAGTTGGGTTTGTGAAGAACGTCCGTTTGAATGGACTGGTCATGGGATTGTTGCCTGCAGGATTTGGAGCTCCACCCATCTCACATTTCAGTTTGTCATTGTCCAGAAGTGTGGTAGATGGTTTCCGCACCTTCAGATGTTTTTGCTGATTTAAAAAAAAAAAATGTTATTGTGTGTTGAAGGACTTTTTAAATCTCCCTTCGTAGTACTCCAGCACAGAAGAGGCCGTGGCCACACGAGCTGCTCTACACGGGGTGAAGTGGCCTCAGAGTAACCCCAAGGTCCTCAGCGTGGACTTCTGTGAGCAGAATGAGGTAAATGTCTACATCACCTTTCACCCCCAAGGGTTACCACTAGGCATCTAGAGGAAAACCCCAGGAATGTTTACCCCTGTGAACTTCAAACTACTTCTTCATTTTCAAACTTGGAAAACAATACCTGGTGTTTCAGTCCTGAGAAACGATGCTGAATAGATGAGATGTCTAGTGGGTCAAATCTCTTGTCCCAAAAAAGTAAGCAGATATGTTAATTTACAGTCTGTTGTTCAGAACACCCAGGTGTCCCGAAGTGGGTTATAATACAGCGAGACACGTTTTAATATGTTGAAATCATGTTTCCTAATGGTACATTTATATCAAACCCTCCTGCTAGTCCACCTTTAAATACAGATTAGTGTCAGACTACCATTTATATGTTAACCTTTAGGTTCCTGTCTAGATTTGGGGAAATACTGACCCACTAAGCGTAATTAATACTAAGCAATAATATTGAAATTCTGAAAATAATCAAATGTAATAATGTTATAGCAAACTTTTTAAACTTGTCCCCATTGTTTTATGTGTGTGGGATAAATTCTTCCTGTTTGAAGCACTGCGTTTAAGGGCTTCATCGTGAACCCTCTTGTCATTCCTCCCTCCTCCCAGCTTGACTTCCACAAAGGCCTGCTAGCAGTGGACCCCCGCGAGGAGCAGCGCCGTCCGCCTGCCGCCGGACCCGCGGGTCCCCACGTACGTCCAGGGGCGCTGCCCCCACTGATGCCCGAGCGGGACGGGCGTGGGGAGCGTGGCGCCGTCGGCGGGGTGCGGGACCAGTGGGCAGAGAGGGAGCGGGAGATGGAGCGCCGGGAGAGGACCAGGGCAGAGCGGGAGTGGGACCGGGACAAGATCCGAGACTTCGGAGGCAAACCCGGGGAGGAGAGGGGGAGGAGATCTCGCTCTCTGGATCGAGAGAGGAGGCGGAAGGAGAGGGAGGGGAAGGACAAGAAGATGGACAAGAAGGGTTAGAAAAAAAATATGGCTTCCTATGTTTGTTAAAATCACTGTGAAACCTTTCAAGATGTTAACTTCCCTTTTTCCTTGCTGTCAACAGACGAGCCTCCTGCCAAACTGCTAGATGACCTCTTCAATAAAACCAAAGCCGCTCCCTGTATTTACTGGCTTCCCCTCACCGAAGAACAGGTTAGCCCACACAGCCTCATACACAATTTATCCTAAGGTCCTTTTGAGAAAAGACCTTGGGATATTTGGTTTCCTCGGAAATCCAAGCTTTAAACAGAACCCTAATTCACAACATTTACCTGAAATAGGACTAGAAAAAAAGGTCCCCCTCTGTGTTTTCCTTTTACTAATGTGGAATTCTGTTCCTCAGTGAATACAATAAAAAGAATGAACATACACAACTTTATTGGTGAGTGTCTGGGGTGATTAAGGATCTTTGTTGATTTCCCCCAGGCCAACCAGAGGGGGAAGGAGCGAGAAGACCGACAGAAAGAACGTGAGAAGCGTCGCAAAGAACTCCAGGAGGAGGAGGACAAGAAGCGAGAGGAGGAGAGGAAGGAGCGTATTAAAACCCGGGAGAAGGAGGGAGGAGCCGCCGCAAGCAGCGTCGGAGGAGGTGGTAGTGTCAGGGGATCTGAGGGAGAGCGGGACAGGGGGAGGGAGAGAGAGGGGGAGCGAGTGAGGGAGAGGGACGCAGACAGGCGGAGGGACAGCGGAGGTTCCAGACCCCGAGTTCCCGACCCCAAGACCTCGGCTGGGTTCCGCCGCTCTCGTAGCCGTAGTAACCCCAGAGACAGACGCCGCTGAGAGTGGCAGAGGGAGAGGGAGAGATGGAGGGAGGAAGGGAGGATGCAGTCCCTCCACCAACACAACTGAACACAGCCGAAAGAGAGATCTAGTCCCCCTCCTGATGTTAAACCACTTCCATAGTCTTCAGGACTGCTTGCCTTCTCTGTCCTTTAAGGGAAAATCTAATTTAGAAAAGCCTCACCGAGCCCATCTTTCCCGATCTGTCTCTCATGTGTAAATGGGTCGGCCTCATATTGTTAGTGAACCACGGCTGTGTACTGGCTCCTATCCTATATACAGGTCCTAGAGTGTGCCGCTATGTAGGGTGTGGAGGTGGTGCCATTTCAGACAGTCTCCCATAGTTGTCATTGGTCTCTGAATCTCTGATCAGTCCTATACAGGCCCTGCCCGTGCCCATGTTTTTGGGTGTAGGTCTTCCTTATACAAAGCAGTCTAGAGGGCTATTTGTGAGCCCTAAACTCTCCTGCGTTTTAATCAGAGAGCGGGATTGTAGGTGGAGATCTGGCTCAGTTGAACTAGTGTGCACTGCACTCTTGAGGCTTGGAGTGGAGTGTTGTTCCACTGAGTTTGTGGGCACACGGTTCTGAGACGCTTCCCTGTAATAATCCATTTTAAAAATAGCAGCCCAGCCCATAGATCTAGAATCTGTTTTATATCTATGGCCCCGCCTATCAAACCCCAAACCTGTTCTAGAAGAAATTTTATTATTCTAAAAATTAAAGTTTAGTTTTTCTTTTCTACCAGTACCAAGATCCTTTGTGGGGTCGCGTGAAGGAGGTTATTTTTCTGTGTTCTAGTTTTATTCGGATGCATCGTGAGTCTCAGCCTTGGATGGGTTGTGTTGGGTTGTTAGGGCGTGTGTGTGGTTTGGCAGTGCTCTACGTCACCACACGAAATTCCAGTTGGTTATGTGTCATTACACTGAAAGCGGCATATGCCTAAAAAACCCCAACTAAACTGTAGATTTGCCTTGTATGATGGGTCGGGGCAAATTGGGTGGGGTGGGAGACTGATTTAATTGACACACAATTGGCATGTGTTCTGCTTGGGTTGGGGGAACCAAAAGCACTGAGAATCTGTGGTACTGGAATAACATGTAAACCTGTCCCCTTTTTCTGTCCTTCGCTAAGTACCCTTGACCATCCCTGTTTTCTTTTTTGTAAGTGAATCAGACATGGAATGAGTTAAATCTTAAGATTTATTACTGTTTTAATATTGTTTTTAATTTTATGGTTTTAGTTTGAAAGATTTACTTCTTGGTTGTTTTTCCTCCTGTAAGTGCTGAATGTACAAAAATAAACAATAAAGTCAAATGTGTTTTAGCTCATTCTTAAGATACATTTTGTGATGTTGGTTATATCCATAGTAGAAAGTGTTGACCACACAAAGGCTTGTGAGATTAGCTAGTATTTGTACACATGCATGCTACACTAGTCTAGGTTTGATTGCCACCTTCTGGCCAAGGGTTTTAACTGCAAGAAAGACCTCAAGTTGAACACACAACAGAAAGAATATTTATTAATTACAACAGAAACAGGATTTTTTTTTTTAACAAACATCTTATGGTAAACAACTCCAATTTTAAGTGCAAATTGTTTGCTAGTGATAGTTAAATACAAAAAAATAGGTTAAGCAGATCAGTAAATCCCTTGTTCTTCTATAGCAAGCAGTAGACACGTTCAGGGGGAAACTGGTGGTCAGTGAGACCACACCAACTGGCTGGGACCAGGTTGGATTCTCCCACTCCCTACGAGAACATTAAGGTACAGTGATCGACTGGAACACAAGGACATGTTCGACCCTGGTCTTGTTCAATAGGCACAAAAATGCTCACGGTGTCCAATAAGAAATACCCCTTTCATCATTCGCTGCAAACCATTTTGGTACGGTGTGCCTTTATGAACTTGACCCATTTGATAAGTAATTGGTGTGACGTCAAACTCCGAACTACACGGTAAATGTAAATTCAGCTGTCCATGTTAAATCTTTACCAGCGTTAACATGTGCGAGCTTGTCGCTCCAGGGCGAATTCGAAACGGAAATTCAACCAATAGAGCGACACAATCTTAGTGCGCATGAGCAAAAGAATGAGTTTGCATGAGGGTGTGAGAAGTAAAAGGGAACGTGGAAGGGAATGTAGATGAACGTTTGGTGCATAGAGTTCCCTCCTCAGTGCGTGTTGTGAGGGGGAGTGGTATGCGACGTGCACACCCGTGTCATGTGACAGGAGTGGCAGAGGAGATGGGAGTCCAGCGGGAAGCACTGGGAGCCAGGTTTATCAGACAGCTGCTTCCCACACTCCTGAGGAAGGAAGAAGGAAAAAAACACGTAGAAAATATTACTTCACACCTCAACGTAAATTCCCGTCGCGGTTCTGCTCCGGGTGACTCAGTGCACTGCAAGGTTTTGTTTACTAACGATCAAGCCAGAGATTAGTCGGGTCAGCTGTGGGTTAGTGCTCAGCTGGAGCAAAAGCCTGCCTACTCTGACTTTACGCTGACCGTGTGACAGGGGCGTTCTTATTGGCTGAAGGCCAGACTGACCTCACAGTGGTAGCACTCAAAGTGATAGTCCTTGTTCATGGACACCACACGCAGTATCTCCTCACTTCCCTGGAACACACAACAACCACCACACACGAGATTAGGGCTCCGTTGTCACCGGGCCAGTCATTTGAGTGGCATGCAGTTACGCCTGGGCGCGATCAGCAGATCACAACCACGCACGTCCACCGAAACCCTTAACACTCACCTCAGCAGGTAATATGGGCTGTAAACAGGCGGCGCATTTGGGAGCGAACGTTCTGCAGGACCAGAGAGCTCACGTGTCAGAATATGACCAAACACACATGGGCACAGTGTAAACCGCCACAGAACGTGCAGACATAACTACACGTGATAAGCTAAACGTCTGACTTCAGCGCTACGAGGGAATAGCGGCCTCTCGTCGGCATATGATACCCTTATGACCGCTACACGGGCATCTCACCTGTTGTAGTCTGAGACACAGTAAATGTTGCTGAGGTGGTCTACTGTGAAGGGAACGCCGTCCAGGGCCTTGGAACACACCACACAGCGGAAACAGCCCGGGTGGTACGAGTTACCCATCGCCTGGAGGATCTGAGGGACAGACAAGTGGGACTTATTAAATAAAAAGCTTTAAAAATGTCACTTCTAAAACATTTGACCTCGGATGTCTCGGGACACAGTGACACGCACGCACGAACCTGTTCCAGGATAAGATGACCACACACACTGCACTTCTCAGCTGCAGCCTGGAAGCCTGAGAACTGAGAGGCGTAGTGAGGAGAGGCCATTTAATAAGGTTTTGTATCGTACCAGAAAATAAGATTTTCAAAGGAGCTAGTTGTAATGCCCCTGAAAGAGGTAGATTGCTTGGCATTAACCTCTTACCATGTAATCTTCTTTACAGTACACAGACCCGTTGACATTGTAGAAGTCCTTGTTTCTCAGAGTACGTCCTGACAGAGACACACACAGATACATGACAGGAACAAAGGGACAACAGAGATTACATTGGGCACATTCAGGTAAGCCCCTCCCCATTCTGTCCCCTTTGACTAAACGATATTTGGCAGAATGAATACACCCAAGACTGACCCAAATGTCCTCCTGGTTTTAACTATGTACAGAGGCAACTGTAATGTTCACTGCGTAAAAAGGGACTTAACTACATCAGGATGTTATTATGTGACTGTGAAAACAGTAATGAATGCAGTGGACCGCTTGTTCAATGTGAATGCAGTGGAACGCTTGTTCAGTAATGAATGCAGTGGCATGCACGTTTGCCTGGAATGCACAATATCCGCTATGAGTTAACCATTCAGCTGTTGCTCAATCAGGCAGTGAACTAGTTCGAGCAATGCAGTGTGTGTGTGTGTGTGTGTGTGTGTGTCTGTGTGTTCAACTTACCACAGGACACACAGGTGAAGCACCGTGTGTGATAGAGGCTGTCCAGAGCCTGACAAGCATTATCTGCGCCATACACACCCTTTCCGCACTTCACACAGGTGCCTGCAACCAAAATACAATTAACAGCCATTAGTAAGGAAGACCGGGACAGATTTTTCCTTGTACGGTCACTGAGTCAAGAAAACGTCACTGAGTCAAGAAAACGTCATGGCCCTAATCAAACATGACTCATCATACACCACGCCTTCATCACAAAAAGACACTTCAAACCGGATAAAGTTAGCATTCAATTTAGCTGGGTTGTTTTTCTTGTGGTCATTGGGCTACAAAACCTCTGGATCAACTAGATCACCTGAGTACCCCTGGCCCTACTGAACATAATATTTTCAGGGTTGGTGTTAATTGGAATTGACATTGCTTCATTCAACAAGTGACTGGAACGGAAAAACGTTTTAAATGTGCAACTTCTACTTTGTAAAACAGAGAAATCATTTAAAATAGTGTTCTAGGCTGGTCCAGTGATTTAATCTGCTGTCTTGTGTATACACATACAGCTGCAGATGGGTTTAAACATGGCCTACTGCTACTTGAGTACTCTAAACTTCCCACAGTCTCTTCATGGGAAAAACAGACATTTTGAAACTGAGAGAATGTCATGTTTGGAGTTATTGGAATTTCAGTACACTTGCTAAATTGACTGACTTTCAGTTCTTATCGACCCCAACTCTGGAGCTGGTGTAAATGTCTCGAGACATATCAAAATTGCTGTGCCTGGCTGAAGTGAGAGGGGGAGTACAGTTCAGTTCCCATCCCCTGAGGGCTCACATACCTGAGGAGAAAAACAGGCTAGAGCACACGCCAAGGCATGGTTACACACCAGCACACGTGTGACTCACACCCCAGAAAAACAGGCCACCACAAATGCAAACCAGGGCTACACACAAAAGCACACACATGACTCACAACAGACACACACAGAGAGAGCATATTATTATGGCCTGGAGTCACTCCGAACAAACACACTCTGCCACACTACGCGCGCACACACACATCCTGCCACACAATTTACGCACACATCCAACCACATTACACACACAGCCGGTCCAAAGCTGTAATCTTCTCTATGACTCATTCTAATGGTCAGTGCCGTGTTTATGGGTAACATGTCATTTGTCTGAACATTGCAGCCGAGGTAAGCTCTGTACTTCACTGTAGTTACACTTCACCGGCCCTCGTCTGCACACCATTTACATCTGTTCCTAACCCCACCAGAACTGAACCTGCAGATGTGATTTACTGCACTAACTTATGGCTCCAGTGTCTGACCGATGAGAATTCTTCCTCAGCTTCTCCCTCTCCGCTTCTCCTTTCTGTCTGGATAGCCCTCTTCTTCAGCTAGCCCGTTGAGGGCAAAGACATGTTTCTCTCCCTTGGCTTGTGTGGTTGGTATGTAAGTAAGTAGGCTGTGCAAGTCCCTGCAGGTCTTGAGGCATCATCCATCCATCTTTCCCTCTTTCATCCATCAAATGTCTATCCACTCATTCATTCATCCAGACAAACCTTTCGTTTAGAAAAACAACAACAATTGGAAATTTTACAGAACAAAGCAAAGATGAGAGGGCCTGTTGATGTTCTCACCAAAGAACTCCTGGCGGTTCTCAGATGACGCCTCCCTCCCTGTTCCAGGCTCCTCGTGGGCTCTGATTGGCCCGGCAGCAGTGGCTGTGCCGACGAGCGTTGCCGGCTTGGCTAGGGCCTTGGTTAAATGGTTGGCCGGTTCTTTGAGGATCAGCCCTCCCAGGTGTAGCTCGTCCAGCTCCGCGTCTCTCAGCAGCTGGCGTGTCAGCTCCTCTTGGTAGCGGGTCCCAGGTAGGTCGGAGTATCGAGCCCGCTCCCCACCAGTTCCCCCCCCTCTGCCCGCCCAAGCCCCCCTCTCCTCCCACCACTCGGGCACTGCTTGGTAACAAGCAGCCGCTGGGCTCCCCACGGCGGGGGGGTACGAGTGGCGGCTATCCTGAACCCCAGCTCCCCCAGGGGGGAGGACCCCGTCCAGGTAGTCCGACCAGACTCCAGCCGCGGAGGGAGCACCTGCCCTCCCCGACCCTGTGTAGCCCTGTCCACTGGCGGAGCCCCCAGTGGTCAGGGGTGGGAACTGCGGCTGCTGGGCCACGGCGGAGGAGGCGGAGTAGCGGGTGTCGTAGCCCAGACTGATTCCGCTGGTTCGGTTGCTGCTACAACGGCTGCCCATGGGGCTCCCGCCTGCGCCTCCACTGGCCGTGCTGGAGGAGAAACTGGACCTAGAGCTGACCAGCACGGACTCCTGGAGGCTGAAGGAGGAGCAGGGGCTCAGTGCCGGGCCCGGAGGGAAGAAGAACCCCCCTCCTCCGCCCGCCTCGGAGTGCCGGTGTGGAGGGTGGGAGAGGGAGGCCGGCCTGTTGCTCTCCCAGAGCTCCCCTCCCGTACTTAACCTTTTGTAGAACAGCGCCTCCTGCAGAGAGAGGCGTTTGTGACGCTCTGTCTCGAGGAGGTAGTGAGGCTCGCCAGAGGCGCCGCCGCGGGAAGTGGAGCCGTACCCCGAGGAGGAAGCAGTGGGGTATGCCGGAGGGGGGCCAGTGGGGTACGACAGTGGCGTATGGGAGATCTGCTGGCGTCGAGCCAACTGCTGGAGCTCCAGGGAGTATCGGCGCTGGTCCAGAGAGGCCCGGGACCCAGCGGGGTCACAGTCACCTAGGCCCGACTCACGCCTCATCTGGATGTCAACGCCCTCTCCCAGGTAGCAGGACGCTCGCTGCTGGGGCGACCGGCGCCTGAGCGGGGCGAGAGTCGAGGGGGAGTAGGGTTCGCAGTCTGCCGGTTGCGGGGCGCTGGAGGTTGTTGAAGGTGAGAGGTGCTGAGAAGAGGACACCCTCTCCCCCAGTCCCTTCCCAACTCTGCCACTGGCTTGTCCACACGAGTCTGCTAAGATTGGGGACGTTAGAGTGAACTGGGCAGTTCTCGACGGCGAAGAGTTTGCGGTGTTAGGGGTTGGTGGAAGCGCGCTACTGGAGCCAACGCCGTTCCCATTGCTGTTATTGTTAGCATTGTTGACCAATTCGTTTTTCCTTTTGGAACTGGAAAATTTCACACTCCCTGAGTCAGTCAGTTTTAACTTTTCCAACAACTTACTTCCAAGTCGGTCCATTGTACTATCTAACCTGTTCGTCTAAAATGTTTAGATACAAACGTTTCTTGAAATGCTGTTAATGAATCACAATGTTATAAGTTAATGTACTTAAATACAGTGTGAACGTTGAAAATACATTAAAAGTGTCAACTTTTTACAGTACAGTTGATCTACAGTAGTTGAAATGACAGAGACCTTGCTATCTATATGTAAAACAAATACCCCCCAAACAAAACATCCCTCCAAATGAGAACCAACAGACAAGTCAGTATAGGGCTGTATGTACACATGCAATAAATAAAAAACATACGTTAAATAATACGATTAAGACATTTTGCGAGGATCACATGACGATATAATCATGTTTGGACAACAGTGTTGAGAGTCATCGTGTCTTGCCTGTGCAGACTACAGTCAGACAGGTAGAAGGTAACGCATGTGAATCCATCTAGTTAGTAGTGGACTACTTCAATTGTTTTGGCAATGTTGGAGATAAATACTGATAAAAAGGACTGTTTATGAACATTTCATGGAGTTGAACTTGCTATCGGTCTTGTTTGAGAAAAGGTAGCTCCACACCTGCATGTCTTCTGTGTGAACGAACGGTCCATTACCTTAGGCTGGACGTGTCGCCTAGCGGTCACATAAAGATGAGTTGGTTTTCTGCTATTTGTTGTTTCCCACGTAAATGGCACTAGTTAAAACGTACAAGTTCTTTTTTCGGTCCTTTAAATGAATAAACATTCACTTTAAAATGTTGTTTTCAGAAGTAAAATGTAGTCCAGTAACTTCAGTTTCTTTCCGTACGATTTTCCACGGGAATGCTTTTAGGAAAGAAAGAGTTCTCTCGTCGGGCTCGTGGGGTCCACTGTAAGGACAATTACTCAGTATTCTGTAGATTTTTTTTCGTATCCAAACTCTTCTTTTCACTTGGTAATGAACTTTATAATGAAATGGAAGATGAAAAACAGATAATCAAAGTGGTGACCAAAATAAAACATATACGATTCGATGCTTCGAAAATGCGTTATTACTTATTCCCGTTTTCAAAGGTTTTTACTCCAAAAATAATCGGATAAGTTTAAGCATTAAACGCATGCTTTGGCTAACTTTATAGTGACCGTTGCCAAACAAATGTACCGTAAAAGAAAGCAATAGCATTAAAGCATTACGCGAATGTATCACATAGCCTCCAACAACTTTGTTTCTTTCTTTCCCCAAATTACTTACCTCCCCCTCTTTTTCCTTTATCAGCCACTGGCTCGTTTTTTCTTCAGGCCGGACACCTTTCTGCCAGCAATCGCGGATGGATCTAGTCACAGAATATTTCGTCATTCATACACTAACTTCCCAGTCTGTGAATCCTATGCCGTTGCACTCCTCTTGGGATACACGCACATCAAAACACTTAATCTTGTATTTTTCTAAACATACTATACAATAAGATAGAGTATCATTAGAAAAATACTAGTTTTTTTTTTATAAAATGTGAGCTAAAATAATAACCCTTCCAATAGATACATACAAACACACATGAGACGAAAAGATATTTAAGAAAGGACATAACTGCGTGATAAATCAGTAACACATCTATGTAAAGAAATGTAATTTGTGCAGTCAACTAAGGCCAATTCATTTGTAAAGACTGTGATTTAGTAGGCTATATAAACTGCTATATTTACAAATTTGCTCCAGGTGACGGTATAGTCTCAAATTTATTACATTGATGTGTTACTGATTTATTACACAATTTGGTCCTCTCTTAAATACCTTTCGGGCTCAGGTATGTTAATTGCCCCAGGCCTTATCAACGACACTCCAATATGTTGTGCCCTGAAGCAGAAAGGCAATATAAAAGTGTCCTTTGCCGGTTTTAAAGACCTGACACAGTTGAAATATCACTTTGGTATAGGCTTGCTACGTGACAAGAATAACATGGGTAAATGGTCAAAATGGTAGGCCTATTTGGGGACTACTTTATTGTGCTCCAAGTCTGTGGAATGTGCGGAATGACAATGAGTTGTGACACGGCTCCAGGATTTTTTTGGAATGTATGTATTCGCCAAGGACGTTACAAAGTAAACATTTTGCTACTATTTTAGTGCCTTTTCCCCTGCAAGTGTCGTGAGGTTCAATGCGAATCTAGTAGGGGAAATGAGCCCTTATTTAATCATATATTTGAGAAAGAAGTTACATTGGGTCGGCTCATTTGGCCTAACCAAAGCCCCCTCTTTTCTCCCTATAGTCTTTCATTGGCCTTGCGGTAGCCTATAATGAAACGCGCGGGCGTCGCTGTGTGCCTGGCTGCCTCTCCCTTTAGTAGACTGAAGCATTCATTGTCGGCGAGTGAGGACTTGTTTGTAAAGTTAACAGAAAAATACTTCATGGCTTAGTGTAGAGAGCAGCTGGATCATGCGAGAAGATGGTTAAAAGGTATAACTGATCGACTCTGTAAGAAAAAAACTTTAACATGAAATTGTTTGTGCATGTGTCATTCTGTATTTTTGTAATACTGACAGTTTCAGGTGTAAATAAAACATATATACATGGTATTAATTATATATATATATATATATATACACACACACACACACACACATGCATTTTATTCAAATCTAATGAGTTTGAAATTGCATAAATAGATGTTTTCCAAAAGAAAAGCACAACTCTTAATTTTTTTGATAGTTTAATAATTAAATATGCTTGCTAAAGTCTCTTGCAGCTATAAAGCCTAAAGAATAAAAGCTTATCAACTCAAAACCACCTCATAAATGTCAACATTGCCTCAACTCAGATTGTATGAGAAGATGGTTCTGATTTTATTACTTAAATGGGGACAGACCTGAAAATGTTGCTCCTGTCTTCTACATTCACACAAATATTTATATGTTCAGACTGGCCCAACTTGAGTTGTTCCATTTGGATCTATGCTATTATATTTACTTTTGCAATTTTGAATTGTGCAATTAACCCTCAAACCATTTCTCTATAACCATTATAGAAAGCTATAACAAACCAACATTGTTTAATTTATGTTTAAGCTATACCAACTTAAAAATAGTTATCGACCACAAATACATTCATTCGCATAAAACGTAGTTTCATATGTTTAAGTCATCCCAACTTCTCCCTATTAAACGTATGTGAACTGCTCCGGTTTAAATGATAACAAGTCTATTTAACAAATTACAGATGTTATCAAAGTGCCAAGGTTTATTCACTTCATGACAACACAGTAATAGGATCCCCTTCATTCACAATGGACTGGTTCATACACAGATAGAGGTCATTGTTGGAAAATAGAGTATCTATAAGAGTAATCTATCAAACTCATGTCATGCTAACACTGCACACTCTGTAATTACTTAGTTCACTGCACTAGTCACTCTTGTTGATGGGTAGTTTGCACACTAATGTATATTCAGTAGCCATATCACTGGCACACATGGGAAACCTAGTTAGATCCAAAAACAGTGGTGTATCTATATTGTGCATTACCAGGCTTAGTGAGGATTCAAGGGAAATGGTGACAGACTAACATACAGAGCCTTCGGATAGTATTCAGTCCCCTTTCTCCACCTTTTGTTGTGTGATGGACTTCATTTATTATTGAGTAAGTGTGTTTTGTTTTGCCATCAACCTCCACACAGTGTCCTATAACGACAAAGTGAAAACATGTCTTTAGACATTTGTGCCATTATATTGAAAATGAATAACACAAGTATGTACCGTAAATAAGCAGTCAGACCATCTGCCATGACACTCCAAATTGAGCTCTGATGCATTCCGTGTCCATTGATCATTCTTCAAATGTCTCTAGAACCTGATTGAAGTCCACCTGTGGGTAATAAATTTGATCGGACATGATTTAGAAAGACACAGACCTGTCTGTACATGGTCCCAGTCTTCACAGTGCATGTCAGAACAGAAACTAAGCCGTAAAATCCAAATAACTCTTTGTAGACCTAGATATAACTGTGTCGAGGCATCGAGGAAGATTATACAAAATACCTTTTTAAGCACTATAAGTTCCAAAAAGCGAAAAATGTACAGAAATATTGTGTCTGCTCAGGTACAACCAAATGCCACAAAATTCATCATCCGGCACATCACTCAGCAGCAGGACAATGATCCGAAGCTTACTTCTGAGGTAACCAAGTTTTTCCGGGCCAAAAGTTGAGTCGTTTTGACGGGCCAAGTCAATCAAATGTTGAACCCAACTGAGTGTGCATTTCACATTTTGAACACAATACTGAAGTAGAACATTTCCAGAAACAGAAGGTGACCGCATTTTAAGCCTGACTGAGCATCACCAGGGAAGATAATCAATGTCCGGTGATGTTTCTTTGTCACTGACATGGGCTCCCATCGTATGCAAATTACTTGCAATCAGGTACTGAATATGACTACTTCATTTGACATTGTGTGAATTTGTCTATTTACTTTTGATCCCCTGAAATGATGGGTACTATAATTTCAGGCCATAAAAGGGCTGTAATTCCCACACAGTTCATGTTTTATGGATGTAAATACCCTAAAATGAAACCAAATCAACAAAACTTGTGTCACTTTCCAAATACTAATGTACAGCACTCTATATAAATTGTTGGGGTTATACACTGAAAAAAATTATAAACGCTACACTTTTGCTTTTGCCCCCATTTATTATGAGCTGAACTCAAAGATCTAAGACTTTCTCCATGTACACAAAAGGCCTATTTCACAAATCAGTGTTAGTGAGCACTTCTCCTTTGCCAAGATAATCCATCCACCTCACAGGTGTGGCATATCAAGATGCTGATCAGACAGCATGAGTATTGCACAGGTGTTCCTTAGGCTGGCCACAATAAAAGGCCACTCGAAAATGTGCAGTTTCCCTGTATTGGGGCGGTCCGGGGGGTCTGAAAACCAGTCAGTATCTGGTGTGACCACCATTTGCCTCACGTAGTGCTGGCAAGTGTTGTTGATTGTGGCCTGTGGAATGTTGGTTCACTCCTCTTCAATGTCTGTGCGAAGTTGCTGGATATTGGCAGGACCTGGGATGTTTTCAGCTTCCAGGAATTGTGTATAGATCCTTGCAACATGGGGCTGTGCATTATCATGCTGCAACATGAGGAGATGGTCGTGATGAATGGCACAACAATGGGCCTCAGGATCTTGTCAAAGTATCTCTGTGCAATCAAAATGCCATCAATAAAATTCACCAGGGGTTCTTTGTCCATAACACATGCCTGCCCATACCATAACTCCACCACCACCATGTGCCACTCGATCCACAACGTTTACATCACCAAACCGCTCACCCACACAACGCCATACACAGTGTCTGCAATCTGCCCTGAACAGTGAGAACACCTCTCCAAAGTGCCAGACGCCATCGAATTTGAGCATTTGCCCACTCAAGTCAGTTACGACGACGAACTGCAGTCAGGTCGAGACCCAGGTGAGGACGCCAAGCATACATTTGAGTTTCCCTGAGACGGGTCCTGACAGTTTGTGCAGAATTTCTTTGGTTATGCAAACCGATTGTTGCTGCAGCTGTCTGGGTGGCTGGTCTCAGACGATCTTGGAGGTGAAAATGCTGGATGTGGAGGTCCTGGGCTGGTATGGTTACACATTGTCTGTGGTTTTGAGGCCGGTTGGATGTACTGCCAAATTCTCTGAAACACCTTTGGAGACGGCTTATGGTAGAGAAATGAACATTCAATTCACGGGCAACAGCTCTGGTGGACATTCCTGTAATCAGCATGGCAATTGCACGCTCCCTCAAAACTTGGAACATCTGTGGCTTTGTGCTGTGTGATGGATCTTCACATTTATGAGTGGCCTTTTATTGTGGCCAGCCTAAGGCACACCTGTGCAATACTCATGCTGTCTGATTAGCATCTTGATATACCACACCTTTGGGGTGGATGGGTTATCGGCAAAAGAGATGTGCTCACTAACACAGATTTAGACAGATTTGTGAACAATATTTGAGAGAAATAGGCCTTTTGTGTAGGAATAGGCCTTTTGTGTACATAGAGAAAGTCTTAGATCTTTGAGTTCAGCTCACGATGGGCAAAAGCAAAAGTGTTGAGTTTATAATTTTGTTCAGTGTAATTAATATTGGAAAAGACCAAAACAAGTGAACACTATCTTTCCGTTCTTTTGGGTAAGTTAGTGTTATTTTGGGTAGTGTTGTACATTTAAATGGCCAGGTCTTGACCCACATCAATACCATCATTTCAGACATTCTAGACAATTCTAGACACTTGCCAATTCACATACCAACCCAACAGTATCAGACAATGCTCAATTGCACTCCACACTGCCCTCTCCCATCTGGACAAGAATACCTACTGAATATTTTTATATATACTTTTATTATTTGATTAGTTTTTTTATTCTGTGTTCAATAATAAAATACAAAAAGAATAAAAAAGAATAGTAACACCTGAAGACAGAAAATTAACTAGTATATATTATATTAGTACAAACATCTAATAAGCGGTTACTAGTAAAACTGAATACTGCAAACAATTATTTATACTTTGTTTACAACCCACCAACGGTTTGGCTAACCTCTGTGTGGTGCATCTTGAGCACCGCTAGTGGTCAAAACCAGCAATATTCAAGAAAACATCCAACATGGCGGCGTCCATTAGGACATTGTGTTGTACTGGTAAGGTTATTGACGGTTTACTTGCGTTTTGTTTTTTACTTTTAATTGTACATATGAAGTATCAAGCCATCTTTGTAAACCAAGCCTAATCATGTATCTAATTGTCATCTAAGTTTGACACAGTTGAGGCTTATACAACATACAGTACTAACGTCCACCTGTATTCAGGCGTTACGAGCAGTCGGAGAACTAAATCGTCTTATATCTCAAAATGTAAATGCACTGGAAAACAATGGCATGTTTTACTAATAAATATACTCTCCCTCTCAATTTTCAGCTATTAGGCAATCCCGTCGTGGTTTTACTACGACGTGTGGGGCAGAAGCTGGAATCAAGTGGAGGACAGAGTAAGCTGCTCCGTCAACATTGTAAGAAAAATTGTGCACAAATACACATTGGATCGATATAAATATTTTACAGCTCGTATTGATTTGTCCACAGAAATGGTTTAGCTCGCAGAGGAACGGAGTACGGCCCACTTACAGATCTCCCGGACTGGTCGTTTGCAGGTAAGTCCCATGATGGGGACATTTTTACTGTATAACCCACACTGCAGCTCAACCAAACCCATTTTCTTCCAGCCACGATAATGACAGTTGAGACAAGATACCAGACACCCAAATCAAGAGGTTTACTTAATAATTTATAGTTAGCTGTATATCTATCATAATAATATAGATATGGAGCTAATTTAACAGGCCAAACAACCTGTGGGTTTAGGTCAATGAAACTGACATGCTGTGTTTGTTTGCATATATTTGATTAATGGGTGTTTGTGTGTTACACACAGATGGCCGGTTGGCACCCCCACTGAAAGGACAGCTGAGGAGAAAGCAGGAGAGAGAGGCATTAGCTGTGGGTAACTTCTTATCCTTCTCTACATTACCTCTTTCTTTCATTACTGTTTACATATTATGTCAGCAATGCCCTCTTAAATGTGACTTCACCCAGTCTCAGACATCAACAACATGAACAGGGGATGCTCTGCTATGTCTATTACAATAGACTACAATCCATTGTCACATTTATTGTCTTTTCAGTCATAAAATGCCGCTTCAGTAACATGTTAATACCAGAACTTGATAAGTTTTCAGACAATTAAAATAGTGGTGGTTTCTGTTCTGCTTATTATTTCTATTAAATTTTGTGTCAAGTCATATTACAAATCAGCAATAATATCTTATATAAGAGTGTTCTGCATACAGGCACCAGACAAACAGGCTGCGCAATGTGACTCGTGATCATTTGATTGACATTTCTGGTAGCTTAGTGGTGGACGTAAACAACTAAGCTGTACCAAAAGTACTTCATGGCACCAAAAATCAATGTCTGAAAAGAATATTAATACCTTCTGGACCAATAATTTGTCTTCTACGTCTAACAGGTTTTATATAGATGATCATTTTACCAAATAATTTATCTACTTCCCACTTAAATGATCTCCTTTGGACCATCGTCTTCCTCTTCTTTTCACTCCCTCCTTTTTTCGTTTTTTCCTCCAGAGACGAGTAGTGGCTCTAAGTTTGGAGGTTGATAAAGGGATGGAAGCTTGGAGGGACAAACAGGATGAAGCCAAAATAATGGAGGAACACAGGAAGTCTGTTCTGTTCAAACCCAAAGGGAAGCTTTTGTTGAAGAAAAATAAATAATAAAAACATTTTCTATTCTAATTCTCAATACTTACTGACAAAAATTTGAATGACACAGTTGTTGTATGACTTTGTCTTACCATGCTTTCCTTTTTGTTGAAAATAATCTTTCATCTAGTCTTATTTGTTGTTGAATGTCTGTATTAATCAGATGTTAGGAACATAGGTCTTAACATGGCTTTGTTAGTACCTATGTAGTGTGCATCAACGCCTCCATGCCTTCCACATTAGACCCACTCCACTTTGCGTACAGACCAAACGGGTTTACAGAGGACTGCATCCTCCTTACTCTCCACTGTGGTTCTTCCCACCTGGAATGAAGGAGCACATGAGAATACGGTTCAGCATTTGCCAGTTGTTCCCCACATGCTTGTGCCGAAGCTCAGGCATCTGAACCCCTGCACAGCCCTCTGTAGGTGGACCTCCGCTGGTTTGGATGGGTAACTCCTTCGACCACACTGATTCAGCGCCAGTGCTCAGCCCCCGCTGTCATTGGTCTGATCTTCGATAATGACGAGACAGCCTATAGAGAGGATGGAAGGACACTGACATCACGGTGTCAGGGCAACAACCTCCTGCTCAACGTCAGCAAAATGATGGAGCTGATTGTGGATGACAGGAAGCAACAGGGGGAGGCCATTCCCACATCAACCATATGGTAGTCGTAAGGCTCAAGACGGCACGGAGTGGCGCAGCACCAGTACACCCAAAGGGGCAGGAGGAAGGCCCCGTGCATCATCAAGGACCCCAGTCACCCCAGACAAACTTTCCCCCTGGGCAGAAGGACAGCTGGTTATTTGTTAGGCAGAAGGTCTGGTATCTGGCTACCACATGTAACTATTTGACAATGTTTTCCTACTGTTTAATTAACAAAAATTGTATTTGACTTTATCTAATTCTTTTGACTCTTTCATTTATTCCTGCACTGTTGAGGAAGTTTTGGAATCAAAGCATTTTGTTGCTGTATTGCTGTTGTGGAATGACAAATGAAACTTGGAACTTGTATTGCTTTCCCCACTAGATGGCAGCATTTTACCAGTTTAGGTCAATTTAAGTGCTTTTCCGACATTTTGTTTCTAGTCCAGGTCTGAAGGGGTTGCTGTGGGGGCTGGTGAAGGGAGGGGCTGTCGGACAGAAAAGTTATATTATGCAGCTGTGTGTGTGTTTGTTTCAATCTGCACATTACTTGCCAAATATGAACAGTTGTGTACACTGTGACTATATTAACTGGCTAAAGTTACTTGTTTTATTCACATTTGCATTGATATACTGTACCTATAATTAAACGTTTTTTATTTACAGTCTGGTATGTTCCTCAAGCGTCCAGTTTTTCTCTCCAGTTTTCAATCCACCTCTTCTGTCATATTTACTCTTCCCCCTGTCCTTGTCTATTCCTCCCTCTCTGTGCCCTCAGGTTCACATTCTCCCTCTCTTGTCCTTCTCTCCATCGCTCAGATCTTGCCGATCTCAGCACAGCAGACCTGTAATTGAGGCGTGCTAGCTGCTGAGTTGCAGATTCTTTTCTATGGAGATGAAGCTTTATTTTCCTTTTCTTTTTCTGGAGGTGAAGGCCAGACTGGACCATGGACTGCTTCGCTCCGTTGCAGTACTGACCGTTAGCTGGGGCTTGTTGTTCTGTCATTGTTTGAACCACATAATTAGAGTAGAACAATGACCTGTAAACTACGAAAATAACCTGGATTTTTTCTCTCAATCCTTCCATCATTATCATTTTTATATCTGTCTGGGAATGAATCTCCTCCCCACTTACAGCAACTGTCTCTTTCCTTTTCCCTCAGCCCCCCCGCTCTCTCCATTTTGTCTCGCTTTCTGACTTTCTATCTCTCTTCCTCCCTGTTGTTTTTTTGGTTTGGGGAAATGAGAACCAGATGGTGCTTATTGTGCAGAAAAGACCGAGGGGGAGAGGATGGGGGTTGGGGGGGGATGAGGTTGGTCCACCATAGTGACCAGCCACGCACATGGGGCTAGAGGCGAAGGAACGTACGAACGGGATGACAAACAAAGAGAGGAGGATAAGAGGTTGATGTGGTGGGGCTGTGTTTTAGATTCAGCTAAAAGGTATCTGCGGCCCCCGGCCAGAGACGAGAAAGGGAGTTTTACTGTCGGATGGGACTGGGGGGGTTCGGATAGTGGAGGGTCTGATTCAGCAAGTCCTGTTTAGGGTGTCACATCCTGACCACTGTGTAACTGCTGTGTTGATTTAGATTAAACCGAACCAAACTTCAAACATCAGAAACAGTCTCTTGCAGATTCTGTCTGGTTCTCATAGGTCAACTGCCACATTTGCAGTTTATATTCTGTTTCTGAGTTTGTATTTTTCAAGTTTGTGTGAAAATACATGTCTGGCTCTTAACTCAAGCTGGTTGTGGCAGCTAATGGAAATGTGATTTTTTTATGGTAACTGAATTCAGTGAAATTCTGTAAAAATGCCTCTTCTACATTGCCTGTAGGCTATACATATATACGTTTAGTATTTAAAACATCCAGCATGTTGTTGGATTTGTTTTTTTCAGGACAAACTTGTAAATGATTAATCGAAGAAAACTTGTGAATTTATAATATATGTCAATAATGTGCAACTCCAATCCTTGGTGGATGGAGAGGTGTCAAAGATTTTTCCATCCTTACCAAACTCATCTGGGGAGTACTTCCATTCAGGCTGTTGATGTCTGGACTTGCTAATCCCAGTTTTAAGTTATTACATTCCATTAATCATTTGCGTTTTGTTCAGTATTGCATCACATTTTGCATTTTCCAAAATGCATACCTGTCACCCTGAAATGGTCTTTATTTAAGGACTTAAATATACTTAACACATTAAATGGTTGGTGGAAATTTAATTTGAATAGGCTATTCTAAGAACAACAACACTGAGAAGTGGTGTATTACTTAGAAGTGAGAAATGAAGTGGAATCTATTTGGAGGAACATTCGTTCCGTTAAACGTTTTGTCACAGAAAATCTTATTCTACATCGCGTGGGGTGTGGCAACTTTGATTCACATTTCATCGACATGAATTGGAGTCGTTCTCCAAATTGTGAATTGAGCAAAACCCCTGAGTGTGAGTCCATACTTGTTCAGTTGGACGCATACTTTAGAGCGAGCCTCAATGTAGGTTAACCAAACCCACTAGGTTGAATTGCATGCAGCTGGCCAGCCCGCTTCCTGGACAAAGAGTGCTGAGACTGAGACTGAGGTTGACGCTCGTCCAGACTGGACACGAATACACACACTAACACGGCTGCCGGCTGTGTTTTTCATGTAGCTTAAGTTTATATCACTGTGTGTGTGTGTGTGTGTGTGTTTTTGGAGGAACAAGGAGGATGTGTGATGAACAGAATGTAAACAGATAGGCTAGTGAATGTGTCATGTGGCCCACACAAACACACACACACACACACACATTATCTCAGTTCATCCATAAATCTTCTGTCGATGTTGGTGGATGCATACGAGGAGTCGGAATAAGAACGAGTCTGAGAGGATTAGTTGTGTGTAAACGGCATGGTGGGAGAGATTAGTTACACCAGAGTTCTAGACGGATGGGAAGACCAGGTGATGCGGGAAGGGGATAGAGAAAGTGGGCCAGGAGAAGAGACTAACAGATGTAAGACTCACAGTTGGAGAAAAAGGGAGACAGAGAGAGTGGGGAGTGGGACAGAAGTGTAAGACACTGAAAAGGGATACCTATTTCCCCATACTAGTGAAGCTTGATGATGTGGACATGGTTTTTAATGAACAGAACATTTGGTAAAGTTATAAGACTCCTGAAATTCAGCTGAAATGACTCCCAGTTCATTTTGGACCGTTCTGAAGGATCTCCGGCAGAAGGAGGCCACACAAACAGTTAATGGAGGAAAAAGAGAGGTTGGGGGAATGGTGGGAGAAAAAACAGCAGAGGGAAAACAGAACAGATACTTGCGGCAAGTGGAGGTGTGGTTTCTGTTAGAGACCTCATAAAAAATGAACAATTTTGCAGTGGGTGAGGGAACTGGGGAGGGGTAGATGAAGGGGGAG
>JACXGJ010008850.1:0-25894 GCA_016801105.1 Esox niger
CAGCGGGGGGCGCCGGCTGCGGCCTCCGGGCCGCGGGGGGCGCTGGCTGCGGCTTCCGGGCAACGGGGGGCGCTGGCTGCGGCTCCCGGGCAACCTGGAGTTCTTGGTAGCATTTGTGTTTCATAAAACCCTCTAAACCAGAGGACCACAATGAGTGCTACATATTTGATTATTTTGAGAAAATTGCCAATCCTGTGAATAGTGTACATACTGGAAATTTTGTGTGCACAATAAACTTCGATAACAAGACCTGGTGTTTGACCGGAGATGGTTGTGTTGCTGCTTTTTCCAAAAGTTTAGGCAACCGAAATATGCTGACTACACATTTATTGCACACAACTCTAAAGGTTTTGATAGTTACATCTTGATGCAGTACCTTGCTAACAATGGTTTTGGCACAACACTTATTGCTAATGGTAGCAAGCTCATGATTTTTGCAGATAGCACATTCAATCAGAGATACATTGATAGTCATTGCTCCCCACTGATGAAGCTGGCGTCCTTGCCACGTGCTATGGGTTTTACAGATTCGAAAAAAGATTACTTTCCTTACAAGTTTAACAGCAAGGAGAATGAGAACTACAGTCCCCTCCAAAAGTATTGGATTGGTAAGGCAAATTCCTTTGTTTTTGTTGTTGAATAAAGACATTTGGGTTTAAGATCAAAAGATGAGTTTGAGACAAGAGTTCATAATTTCAGCTTTCATTTCCTGGTATTCACATCTAGATGTGGTAAACAACTCAGGACATAGCACCCTTTATTTGAACCCACCCATTATTCAAGTGAGCAAAAGTATTGGAACATGTGACTGACACATGTTTCTTGTTGGCCAGTTCTTGCCTATTAGGTTGATTGTTCAAACATTAAATAGCTTTGTATGACTAGTCTAAGTTTCCATCTTTGGTTTAAACTTATAAGGACTGCATTTCTTGTTAAAGAGGATAAACCAACATGAAGACCAGAGAGCTGTCTATGGGAGAAAAGCATGCCATTGTCAAGCTGAGAAAATTAGAAAAAACGACCACATTGGACAAACATTGGGCATAGCAAGCATAACAATTTGGAATGTCCGGAAAAATAAAGAAACTACTGGTGTACTGAGCAACAGACGTCAAAAAGAAAAACCCCAAAACATCAGTAAGTGACATCCCCAACGACCTCCACAGGGTAGGCGTGAAGGTATCACAATCTACTATTCGAAAAAGACTCAAGATGCAAACTGTGACATCACCACAAGATGCAAACCACTCATCAGCAGTAAGAATTGGAAGGCAAGATTGAAATTTGCAAAGAAGTACAAAGATGAGTTGTAAATGTTCTGGAACACAATCTTATGGGCTGAGACCAAGATGAATCTTTGCCAAAGTGATGGAAAAGCCAAATTGTGGAGAAAGAAAGGAACTGCTTATGATTTGAAGCATACAATCTCATTTGTGAAGCATGTTGGAGGTAATGTCATGGCTTGGGTGTGCATGGCTGCTTCCGGAACAGGCTCATTAATATTTATTCATGATGTAACTGATGATGGTAGCAGCAGAATGAATTCAGAGGTGTACAGAAACATTTTGTCTGCCAATTTACAGTGAAATGCATTGAAAGTTTATCATGCAGCAGGACAATGACCCAAAGCATACTGCCAACAAAACAAAGGACTTCATCAGGGGAAAAAAGTGGAAGGTTTTAGACTGGCCAAGTCAATCACCTGACCTTAACCCAATAGAGCATGCATTTCACCTCCTTAAGAAGAGACTGAAGGGAGAATCACCCTGAAACAAACAAGAACTGAAAGAAGCTGCAGTAAAAGCCTGGAATAACATCACAAATGAAGACTGCAACAGTTTGGTTATGTCGATGGGTCGCAGGCTTGAGGCCACCAAATATTAAATGTTATTTACTTTAAGATTATTTGTTCCTTTACTTTTGCTCACCTAAAAATGCTGTGGTCTAATACAAACGGTGATATGTCCTAAGTTGTTTAACACATCTAGGTGTGAATACCAGAAAATTAAAGCTGAAATTCTAAACTCCTGTCCTGCCGTTAGGGTGGGGGTGCTTTTAGAGACCATAGCATGTCTCAACATGCCTTTTACAACTATTCCAAACAAGCTTGTAAGGCATAAAATAAATTTGTATAAACAAATGTTTGGTGACACAATCAATGATTTGGCCACTCCCCCAGCAACTGATTAGCAACCAACCAAAGCTTTCTTTGTACCCCCTACCACGAACCCCACAAAATGGCTTTCATTTTAATGTTTTTTTTAATCATTTATTTTGTATTGTCAAAGTGTGTTTTACTTTGAATAAGTGTTGTATGAAAAAACACTATGTAAACATTGATGTGGTTTTACGAATGTGATGTGATGTGGTTTTATTCTTGAAAAGCGGACATACACATGATTTACTTTTTTATTTCTTCAACAACCATGACACAAATTGTTGAGCATGTTGTATGCAATTAAAAATGTGCATATTACGCTTACTCTGGTACATCTTAGCATCAAACTTAGAGACTAGCGCATAATTTTCTTGTAAATAATTTATATAAAAAGACATAGCATCTTTATAACTCAGACCTCTTGTCATTAGATAGAGAAAGAACACACAATGTTGTCCACATGTGGTTGAAATCATGTCCTGTACTTGTTTTGAACTGTATTTCACATTCTCACAAGTTTGCAGAGAGGCGCTGATTGACTCGGAAAAATACTTAAAGTCTGGCGGTTTTCCAAAACTGTCATAAAACCTTTCAATGCCATATTCTGTGATGTAAATAGCCAGCCAGTGCACCCCAGGGTGATTGCTCGGATGTGTATTAACAATCATCATTGATGCAACATCTCGGACAGGTCCACTAGGTAGTTGGTCGCATGCCAGCACACCCTAGAAATGAGTCCTAGATGAAAATTGGTTAATCACACCGGTCAACTCGGCGGTATTCATTTCTACACCGTTTTCCTAATAGTAGTCAACCATGACTTGTCGCTGGTTTGACACTTTGATAATGGAGTAAAAAATTGAATAATCAACAACATTTATTGTGTGAGGGAGTGGCTGTCTGAACCTCATCTCAAGTCGTACATTCCCTGACTTTTTTTGACAAATAGAGATGCAGATAATATATGCAAACGTGAACACACATCACCATCCCCCATAAGACAGAACTTTACCACGGACCATCCTGACCATAATGTCAACACCGTTTAACATGAGTTTCTCTTGAAAGAAGATATCTCTATGAACAGGGCCGACCTTTTCAAATGTTGTACTATCCCCTGAATATGCAGCCCTTTTCATGAGTCGATCATTCTCGCCTGCAGGGTCTGTAACATCCATGTAACCTGCAGCGTCCGTGTAAAACAAACCAGCTGAAAACTGTCTTTAATGTATCACATCTGTAATTCAGAATGCTCTGTATGACGGCTCTGTAGGGGTATGTGTTGCTACTCTGGCTAATTAAACAGTCACCCATGGAGACAGCTTGTGGAAATAGGGTGGCTATCGGATAGTTGATTGTCAAGGCAACAGGTAAGGATCCAAGTGCGGACTGGGGAAGTGAGGCAGAGGGATAGTAGTCAGGGATGGGCAGTGAGACGTCTCCCGTAACGAGAATGAAGGCACCGTCGAGCAGTGGGCAGAGTAGTCAAAGGCTGGCAGAAGGTCGGTACAAGTTTGGGCGGCAGAAGTACAGGCAGGGAGCAGGCAGAGCAGTCGGGGAAAGGCAGGAGATCAGGACTCGGACTGAGAGCAGAAGCACGGGCAGGAGTTAGGCCAAATATTCGGGGACGGGCGATCGGTCGGTACAGAGAAAATCGGAGAGAGCGTTTGGAGATTGCGAGATGTGGCGTGCGAGCATGAACCATTGATCTGGCAGGGAAGAAGTGGCAGGGAGTTGTACTAGTATGGCGTGGTGACGAAGTGAGTATGGTCAGGGGCGTGAGAGGTGATTGATGACAGGTGTGAGAACAGGTGCGTGCTGGTAACTCAGGAGCGTGTGCACCCGTCTCTGTGTGCATGTGGAGGCGGGGACGTGACATTGATAACCCCAACACGTGCTCCGGCATCAATATTAGTTCCGTCCGGTTTAGTGACTTTTACACGTAGGTACAACAAAGTATTGTGTAGATCAATGTAGTCTTTGTCATTTCCTGCAATAATGAACTCCGGAGGGCTGTGTCTGATATTGTTGATAGGGTCGGTATTTCAATGTATGTATTTTTCTCAATAGATGTCTGTGTGAAAGGAACTGTGAATAAATCCAACCACGTTTTCATCCATTAACCAGACATAGGGAGTAGGAGTGCCATCTTTCTAAAATATGTTCATAATTAAGCTTGCAGTGTTCCCTTGTGTGTCCTCCGAGCTGTATGTTTTCTTTTAACTGTGGCACTTGTTTTTGTCTCATTCTTGCATTTTTTACTCTTTGGTAGGCTCCTCCTACCGGGTGGTCTCTTTCTAATGTTAAGAATTAATTTATTACCATATGCTTATTATCCTTATTAATCATGAACATTTTCCATCTTCCACACTAACACCTCGATTCATAACCATCAAGCCTGATCCATCCTGCCATTTTGTTTGTCGTGACATAACACTGTTGACAACATCGCCAACTATATTCCTCACTGCATTTTTTAGATGTTGTTTTGCGAATGAGAACCCATGGTATTGCCGTCAAAGTAGGCCCCCTAGATCAGCCCCATACATTGCAGCACTACCATGATACCCCGGTAAACCGTTACTGGGCTGTGTGGTGTAGTATTCAATATACCTTTGAGGATAATCGTAGAGTTTCTGAGGCTGCATCTTTTAGTCTAAAAAATACTATTTGACGGGTCTGAAGTGTAATTTAGCAATCACCTTACCCACTACGTATGTAACCAGCTGATTCTGATCAGATTTTACTTACTTCTATACAGATCTCATCAAACTGACTCTTACTAAGAGGTATCTAGTGTGGCTTGTCGTAGGTTACTGTGACAACTTCGTTATTTTTCCCTGCAATATGTAGTTCTCAAAAGCAGGACATGAATGTCACCAACTCGTTGATTATCAATTATATCTGTGTAGATGTTTAGGGTGTTAAACCCTGCCAGAATATCTGTGGGGAATGGACTGTACCATGCGGCGTACCACAGATCGCCAGTTTTTTTTTTGCCTAATATCTGTTCCAGTTTTGCACTAAATTTCTAACTAAAATGTTGCTCGCCTTTTAGAAACATTCTTTTTTTAAATTCATCATACTGTTGCAGCCTAACCTGCTCCACCAGAGTAAGTTGATGAGAAGAGAATTCGACCAAAGACAGATTCAATATTTAACGCACTTTATTGCGTACAACAGATATATCTGGAGACCCGCTTACCAACGAGTCTGACTCTTGTCTTTCGTCTTCCTCTTTTATACAGACATTTTCAGTTGGACCCAGAGCTATGCATTATCTCCAAGTCTGGTCATCTCTCATTCTATACGTCTCGTGATGCGTTGCTCATTGTCTAGATTGTGCGTGATTGTCTCTAACAGTCACATGCCATAGCCTAACCGATAACATGTTGTATTCTACTCTTACACACTGCGGTCTCCAATACATTCTTTGCTTGGATCAATAGATGTAAACACACACACACACAAATAGTTGCTTATATCCTCTCCTAACATTCCTGCTCTAAATAGATTAGATCATCTCCTAACATTCTTGCTCTAAATATGTAGTTTTCACAATACCATGCCCATACACCGTGTGGCTTTATATAAATGTTGATCTCTGCCACTACTTCTCCCATGCCGTTGTAATTACTGGTGTTGAGTTCATACTTCCAAGTTTTGTCATGTTTTGAGTCATGTAGTTTGAATGCGTTTTCACCCCATGTAAAAGTCACATATGCGGGTATTTGAATTCTATGAAATATTCTTTCCAATCACCTGTCAAATCTATACCTTTGGCAGATTTTGTGGTATAGCTCGAACACAAATTGTTTGGATAGACATGTCTCTAGGAGTTACTAGGCAGCGTTATCTAGAATCAACTGTCACCCATTTTGATCGCAGTCAAGGCAAATGACGTGGTCCTGAAAATCCTGGAGTTTTATCCAATTTCTGGGTCAAAAACTTGTTCCGATGGTATCCGGCTGTTGAATTTGTCAGGCCAACCAAGTCATTTCACAAGAATAATTTTCTGTACTTTCTCATCCAGAACTGCTTCCACTTTAAAAGTTTTATTCTTAGCCATTTTTTTTTCTCAGTAATTCCTGTTCATAAAAGGTCCCAACTATCCCATCACCATCGCAATCTTTTATTCTATATACAGGAGGTACCTGCAGAATGCATTCTGTTATTGTTAAATATTCATCTGTGTACCCTTTTTCATAGCCCTTTGTAAACACTCCCCTCAACTTTTAGAGTGTCACATTATCCTCAACCTGGAACCTGTAACTTTGATTACCATTTCTCATTATGCTTGTACCATACAGGTTCTTGAGAACTAGTCTAGCATTTTCTTCACAAACATCAGCAGGCTTCATCTTAATAGATCGATGGTAGTTATGGTTGTAACCATGAACTAAATCTTGAATAACCTTAACATAGCGATGAGTGCTGGCAGCTGTGCAATACCTCCACATTTGTGATTTAATTGTTTTATTAAATCTCTCAACGATACTGGCTTTGGCATCATTTCCTGTAGCTAAATGTTTTATGTTATATTTCTTCATTAACATTTAAAAATGTAAGATAAAAAACTACTTCCCCTTATCCCTTTGGACTTTTTGTGGTGTTCTTCCTTTTCAATTTCTTCAAATGCTCGCTTTACCCCCACATTGCTTATATTTCTCAGCAGAAAAATCCATGCATATTTGCTTAATACATCTATGCATGTTAACATAAATTTCATGTAATCGTTTCCACACTATAAGCACTCATGTCAACCAAATCCAGCTGAAATGGTGAATTTAAATCATGAACAATAACTCTAATTCTTTGAAAATGCATGCCTACAGGCCTGTGTAGTGTGTATGTATCCTGGGCGAGTCTCTTTGCTCTCGTCACACCAAGCCACTACAGCGTCGCATACAGCTTCCTCATTAAATGTATACATGTATTCATCCCTGTTCTCACTCAGTCTCTGTAATGTTTGGTGCCAACTTGAGCTCATGCAGGAAGTTCTTAGTTGCCACGTGAACATGGGTCAAGGGTGCATGAAGCCCCGATGCATTGAACGTGGTGCATTGTGGGACTGTTGACGTGCTGTACGCTGCATGCAGTTATCTACCCGAAGCTAAGTACCATTATTATGCCTTTTCATTGCACGTGTTGCAGCTATTTCACGAAGGAGAACTGTCGTCTTTAGTTAAAGATAGCAGAGTTAGATGCTTGGCCTCAGATGCAAATGTTAGGCAAGGATTATGTTAGTGTAGAAATTGGAAAAACTGCGTCTGTGCCACCAGGAAGAAACAATCGTGTTGTTAGCCCCCCCGGCACAGCCTCCGCAGCTGGGCAAGAACTTTCTCTTGGTCAGTGGGAAGAAATGCCATCGACCAGTTAAACCTGGGTCGCTGCTAGAGCCGACTGAGATTTTCAACAGGTTTTCGCCACTGGAGTCGGAGTCAAGACCCGAGCCGTCTTCGGAGGGGAATGATTGACAGGCATTTTCTACCGGTAGGCCGGAAAAACTGAAAAAAAAAAAAGGGGATTGGATGGTGGGGATCGATGATTAGATTGATGGCCCCGCCCACGTCATCAGCAGCAACTCACCACACCTGGGAATGGAACAAAGAGAGACAACACACACACACACACCAAAGACAGTCCACAGGACGTAACAGGCCCTCTTAGGGAGTTTTTCCTAGCCACTAAAGTTCATCACTATTGTTGTTTGCTCCCTGGGGTTTAAGGCCGGGTGTTTTCTTCCCTTTTCTACACTAACATAATCTTTGTCTGAAATTTGGGTCTGAAGCCGAGCCTCTAATGCTGCTGTTTTTACCTGAAGACAATAGTTCTTCAAATTGAAATTACAGCAACGACAATGAGAAGGCGTAATGGTACTTAGCTTTGCGTGTTCCATTTGTTATGTGTAAGTAGAGTCCCGGGTAGAATGGTTGGGTATACAATCAGTGGATGAAAATAATACATTGGTAAACTTATAGAGAATTTCTCCACAGTTAGGCATTTGGCCAAGTAAGTAACAGCAAGCAGCGTACAGCACATCAACAATCCTAACCAAACAGTAACCCATCCAAAATTACTTTCTATTTAGGTAATAAAGATGTACAGTACAGTCCATAAGTATTTGGAAGATGATTTTTTTATGGGGGGGTGGCTCTATTCCTGTGCATTGAGTTTGTAATTAATCTATATAATCGTATCCAAATATCATCTAAATTAAGGAAGACAAAGATGTTAAAGTGCAAACTATCAGCTTCGATTAGACAGCATTTGCATCCATGACATGTGAACTTTGTAGATATAACAGTCCTTTTTATACATAGCAGCTCCTAGCACTTTATTTAAGACAAATTGAACAAAATAACATAGGGCTGGGTGTTTGGTAAAAGCACTTTGTGACTGTTGATGTAAAAAAGGCTTCATAAATACATTTGATTGATTGATAAAATCAATTTAATTAAGTAGTCATATTTAGTTATTGGTTGCATGTCTGCTTGCAATGATTGCCACCATCAACTATTTGGTACATTAAAACAATAAATAAATAATTTGTTAATTCAGCAACAGCACATGGCTTGTTCGAACAAGGAAAGCCTCTACAGTGAATGACCGAATAATGTTCTCCATAGTGAAAAAAGAAAAATCTGATAAGGAGTTAGACATAGATGTGTCAGCCGCTACATTTTGCAGAAGCATTCACCAGCTGAGCTGGACTGCAATGTGCAAAAACACTAGTCTTACTCAAAAACAGGATGGCCTGAAATGCATCAAAAAGAGCTGGCAGAGTTCTTAAAAGGGTATTGTAGATAGATAAGAAAAATTTGAACATGTGATGCCAAGAGGATAGTGGCCAAGAAAAGTTGGCATACCAACTCATCTGTGAAATAAGTTGCAAGGGGGGTTATGTTTTGGGTGGCATTGTGCAAAAACATTTTGTCTGCTCTGATACAACCAGATGCCTCAAAATTCATAGGATAGCACCTTCAGTTGCAGTAGAACAATGATCAAGAAACTAATTAAACAGCAACTAAGCAGTTTTTCACAAGCAAAAAGTGGTATGTTCTTGACAGGCTAAATCTTTACTAAAGACAAGGCTGAAGGGAAAATGTCTTGAACCAAAACAGAATCGAATGTCTGCAGTACAGGCCTGGTAGAGCATCAACAAGGAAGATACCCAGTGTCTGGTGATATCTTGCCTTTCACAGTCATTGAATATGAATGATTTGCAAACCAGCACTAAATATGATTACTTTAATATCCTCAAATTAAAGAGGACAGTCTACACCTCATATACATTTTTTCAAAGCTGACAATTTTACCTGTTAGCCATTGTTTTGTTTCAAATCCAATGTGTTGGAGCACAGAGAGAAAACAACAAAACGTTCAATGTCTGAATAATTTTGGACTGTACTGTAGTATGGCCATATTGCAGTGGTGGAACAAACATATATTTCAACAAAAGAAAATAAATAAAAGGTACAGATAGGACTACAAAAAAAATGCTTTTCAACTGGGTGGTGATACAAACAAATTTTGGAAGGTAGCACAATGCTTTTGAATGTTGTAGATAATTGTTTTACTTGTAGTAAAAGCTACTACTGAACTCGGCTCAGATTCTTTAAATATTGCTCCAATATAGAGAAGTATCATAAAACATGTCTGGTAAGGATGGAATAAATTAAGAACACCTGTGTTACTGCTTTATAAATCCCCTGTGCACCCCCCAAAATACACAAAGGCTTCCCCAGAGAAAAAATTTGTTCTCACTACACAATGAAAATCCTACCTGTCACTAAACAAAAGGTTTCTCTTATCTTCTTTTAACAGCATTTGCATATTAGAAAATGATCATCCCTGTAATCTGAACTGTTTTACCTTGCTAAAATCCTGGAGTGTTACGTACAGTTGCACTCCTTATTAGAACAATTCATTTTGGGTGCATTATGCAACTTTAACGCCAACTAATGGCAATTAATTGAATATTGGTTCTACAACTCTATTAGGATCTGACACTATCATTACAAACTACGAGCATACTGACGCAGTCTGAAGCAGTGGCACCTCCAGCAGTCGATGCTGGAGCAATGAACACAGCCTTTAATTTCAAATCGGGTTAAAGCTGATGAGCCCTTTCCAAAACTATATAACACAGAATTTCAAAGTAAACAGCTAAACTTATCAAAATGTCACCTGGGCTATCTATTGCAATAGATGCATTGCCATATTTCAGAGACTTGCTGATGGCTGTCTAGCAAACATGAAACCATAATCATGCTAGTTAGCGCCAGCTGGAACAATGTTTGCACAAGGCTAAATCTAGCTAAAAAGCAATATAATTGATTCTTCCAAGCAATATTTGCTTATGTATTTGGTTTGGTCTAACCCACAAAGCTTGTACATTTTCCTAATATTTTGCAGAGAACACCAGGTTGTAACACTATTTTACAGCCAGAAATGGAATCAAGGAAGGAGTGTAGGCTCGGACACAACTTAGCTAGCTAACGTTAG
This sequence comes from Esox niger, assembly GCA_016801105.1. Taxonomy (NCBI): domain Eukaryota; kingdom Metazoa; phylum Chordata; class Actinopteri; order Esociformes; family Esocidae; genus Esox; species Esox niger. Next base: position 10,667 of record JACXGJ010008850.1, read on the forward strand.
ATTAATCTCTCGACAAAAAAATTGGTGAGAAAACTTTCTGAAATTCTATCTGTGCTCATAGAAATTAACAAGAACTTTGAATTATTTCCTACATAGTATAATTATTTGTCCTTCATCATAAATCTAGTAACTTACACAAAGCTTTCCTTGACTATCTAGTGTGGTGGACATTATCTTATTCCATTGTAAAATGAAATCTTATTGCTTATTCTAAGTAGAATCCAGTCATTTAGTAAGGCCATTATATGTTTCGGCTCTGCTCACTTGTACAGGATGTGCCTACAATAGATAGCTATAGTTTGGGCTAAACTCCTTAAGGGCTATAAATATCATTGTAAGCCGAAGGTTCGCAGAGAAGCTGTGGAGACATGTATAAGAGGGGACTCAATGGGCTGTACTTAATGTATATAGGCTTTGAGCTCATCCTTCAACGGAAAGTTTTTTGTCTTGACTCTGCAGAGAGTTAACTGCTCCAGATTTATAAATCTTGAATAACTCTTTACTTTTGAAAATAATCTGCAGTCTCTGTGCCTTTCCCATTTAGTGATTTCCACAACAATTTGGCAACGAGGATAGGATGGCTAACTCCGTTCACTGATCGTTCCGGGCACTCCGAGGTTAACTGTGCAGATGGACCACAACAGTGCTCCGTCTAGGCCGGAGCAGAAGGGACTCGCCTCTGACCTGGCTGGCAGTGTCATTGGATGGATACGCCATCCTGAACATAAAAACTAAAGGGTGAGACTGGTTTTTTACAATTGAAGTGTACCTATGGTAAAAATTGCAAACCTCTACATGCTTTGTAAGTAGGAAAACCTGCAAAATCAGCAGTGTATCAAATACTTGTTCTCCCCACTGTAGATGTATAAATGAAAGACCTATAAAATGGCGATATCTCCAAAAACTAAAACGTTTGTGTGTGTGTGTGTGTGTGTGTGTTATAATCTGTTTTGAGTACAAGTGACAGATGAGCGGATTCCTTGGGGACTTGCAGCAGTAAAAACAACGCCTGCCTGCTGGATCAACTGATCGAACCAGTAAAGATAATGGTGGATAAGTGGGATATGTTTCTGCTGGTATTGTGGCACAAAGTATCTGATTTTCCATTAAAGGGAAAATTTTGCGAGGCTGAGTTAAAAGAATTTAGAAGTATGTTAGAAGAATTTGATAAAGTAAAGTGGGCTTACTATGGTAAGTGGGAGAGAGAGGCTGAGAGAAGGACAGAGAGTGGGAGTAAGAAGAGAATTGTAAAAGAATGTGTGACAGAGGGTTATGAGAAAGTGAAAAAAAGGAATAGGAATAGAGAGGATGATAACAGGAGTACATCAAAACAAGAAAAGGAAAACACCCAGCTCCAGGCTGCTCAGCTCATGTATTATCAGAGACATGGTCAGCATTTGGGCAAAAAGGGGGAAGGAACTGGTGGTTTTCAGAAGAGTGGAAAAAATCAAAAGGTAGGATGAGGCAGAGGGAGAGGGAGAGGTGGACAGCGATGGAGCGGGGACCAGACAAGAAATCATAAATGTTACAATTGCGGTAAATATGGTCACTTTTACAGAGTGCCCTGGACCGGGGATGCAGGAAGTTGTGGGTTGCGGATGGCAGACGAGACCGCGACACAATGTTACACTCAATAAATCTAAGGATTTTCACAGAAGCAGTTCCTTAAGAGATTGATCAAGTCCAAAGATACTCCTTGTGTTTCCCATCTGATCGAAGGTAAGACCTTAGGTTTTCTAGAAGATACTGGTGCTGCAATGTCTGTTATCATGCATGACTCCATGTTGAATTTCCCCATGTCAACTGAAACTATGCTCACTGTAGTTGCTTCTGGTGTAGAGATGATTGAGTTTTTAAGTATGCCTTTATCTGAAAATGGTATTCCAATTTGGCACCAATTCTTTTTATCCACATGTCCCTGCAATTTGGCTGGCAGAGACCTCATGTGGAAATTGGGCATGAAAGTTACCTGTGAACCGGATGGTCTTGTAATTACACAACCCAAGGAGCACGGTCAGATTTTGATGCGGTCTCTCATTCAGACAGGTCCAGATTGCCATTATGCATAGGATTTACAACCAGATGCTGACTTTGTGCACCTTCCTGAAATCAACTGCATTGTGCGCTCTCTCTGGAAACAAAATGATTTGGTCATGCCTGAAGCGGGATTGCATTGCTCTTCTCATTTCTCCCCATTGGTTAGAGACTTAAACTATGAGAAGAAATGGCTAGTGAAACCAGGGTCTGACACTGTGATATGCATGAATGTGTATATAGGACCAGACCACTGTGTATTAGCGATCCCACATTTCAATAGCAAAGACAGATCAGATTAGCTGGGAGGATACTGGCCCCTTGCTGGAAACTGTGCTGGACATGTGAAGGATTACCATAGAAGATGGTTCTCCCCTACATTGCATGTTTGGTGTGTTCCATTCTATTGGGCTGCACCGGACCAGCGGGTTGTTCATGGTGTTGACAGATCTATTCCTCTGTTACAGATGGTCTCATTGCTAGTTGTTGATTCCACGCTGCTTTGGGGCATTCCTGATACACCGTGAGCTAAAGAAATGTTTGATATTGGACATATAAAAGGTGTTCAGCCTCTCACAGTCACACTCAAATCCACGTTTAGGCCCAGTCGGGCCCAGTACCCTCTTAGTAAGGAAGCTGAGGAAGGAATTGCTATTGTTCATGATTCCCTGGTAGGGAGGGGTGCTGTAAAACTGCTCTGATTCTCCATGTAACACTGCCATCCTTCTTGTTCGTAAAGCTAATGGGGATTGACGATGTGTTTATTAGTTTATTAACAGTTTATTAACAGTTTATTAACAGATCTTAGACCTGTTAATAAACTAATACATGCTCACTCCCCAAACCAATAACCAAAACCCAAATGATGAGCCTTTTGAGTGTGGCTGGCTACTGCAGAGCCTGGCGTACAGACTTTGCTGAAATCACACAGCCTCTGTCTGATCCCATGAAATGGCCATGAAAGACAACATTTCTAGACCACTGACGGACTGACCTAGATCTCAAACACTCCCCTTCTTCCTCTCCCTGTTAAGGTTTACCGGATCATGGGAAGCTGTTTAACCTGTTTGTCTGTGAAAAAAATGGGTTCATGTCTTCTGTTTTGACACAGGACCACGGTGGGAAGCAGCGGCGAGTGGCGTACTACTTGAAGCGTTTGGATCTCTCGGGCTCTGGTTAGCTGCCTACGGGCAGTTGCCGCAGCTACTGAGGCTGTTCTGGCTGGTGCAGACATTGTTGCCATGTGCCCTCTCACTGTTCATGTTCCACATGCTGTTCATTCTCTCATTTCACAGGCTAAGACAGCACATTTGCACCCTTCTAGGTAATTGCACTACTAAGACACGAATGATGTTTTCTCTCTTAATGACATTTCTGACGTACAATCCGGCAATGAAACTGTGGATGTCTCTCGTTGGAAGTGGTTGAAATGCTTTGGGTTAGTCCTAATGACCTCCCTGTCTTTCCTCGCTCCTGTTACCCCTATGTTGTTAAATTGGCACATGACGAAGACCATGTTGCCATGTTGTGAATATTGTATATTACTTTTGGTTTGCACCAGGATTTTCCCTATATGCTGAAAATGTCTGTGCAAAATGTGTGATTTGTATGACAAACAATGTGGTTAGGGGCACACTGATGCCTATGTCATCCCACCCCAGGCCTGATGGGCCACTTGAGCACTTAATTATGGATTTTATTGAGTTGACTCCATACCAGGGATGAAACCGCCATTATCCATTTCATAAAGAAGGACAAGAGAAGGGACTTTGTTTTTAATTATTATCATAATGGTGAGTGGAATTTTGGTTTTCAACTACAGCTTGATTTTGTTGCTATATCGTTCATATCATTTTGAATACAGTTTGCAAAATATTATTTCAACTTTAGATCACAGGTTGTGTGGTTAAAACAAAGGTAATGTTGTTGCAATTGGAAGTACTTGGTAAATGACATTTCTCGTTGTGGTGCATTTTTTATTGTTGTATCCTGGACATTGAACTGTATTTTCTTCTAATGTGGTTCTTGCTATCAATATTTGCAACAATTGTGTGTGTTTGGCGCTTCTGTGAGTCACAGCCTAGGCGTGGCTTAGGACCGTGTCACTCTGCCATCCAATAATTGCTTGTCCTACATAGGTCTGCAAAAGAAAGGTCTCAAGTCATGCTCTGTATTCACAGGCATCCGAGTTCTCAATCTATATGTATGACTTTAGACTTTTTCCACTACTGAGGGCCTAGCTCCAATAGTCACAGTTCGCCACTGCCCATGGTTTGTCTGTAGGTGACACAATTTTGGAAAAACACTGTCATTTTTGCCTAGTGAGTAGAATCTTATGATATGTGTATTTATAACATATCAATATTTCATTTCTGAAATATCACACGTTTTCGTCAAAACCGGTATATCGTGACACCGCTACTTGAAACAATTGCACTGGGGATAGTGTCTGTCCTGACACTATGCCAGAGACTGTTTCTTAACGTTAACTGATGGTATGTAAGGGGTTTTATCGGATATATTAAATGCTGCATAGGGTACCATATATATTAGTCGGGTTTTATTATTATTTACTTATTATTATTTTCCTTTTTGTTCATCCTGCACTGTCGCTCATACAGTATGACCGACAAGCACTTTGGGATATTCGTTCAAGATACTGCAATCCATCATCACCAACCATTCTCCTCCCTAATTTTCAATCCCTGGAGACTTTAATGGACAAACTACACACAGGGATTCACTTTCCACAGGACATTGCAAACTGCTGTGTGCTAGCATTCATGGAATCATGGCTTGATCCTACGGTGCCAGACCCATGCGTCACCCCTGCTGGCTTTTCTATCCACAGGTGGGACAGAATGACGGTGTCATGTAAAAGTAATGGCAGAGGGCTCTGCATTATGGTTAACGCTCCCTGGGAAAGGGATGTTGCAGTGCTATCTACACACTGTTCACCAGACCTGGAGCTACTGTCTGTAAAGATACGGCCCTTTTAACTTCTGCTAGAATTCTGCTTTTCTATCATCACCGCAGTCTACATATCTCCACAAGCGGATAAAACGTGCGCACTGATAGTCCTATATGGAATAATTAATGGACTAGAGGATACACACCCTAAAGCAGCTGCCAATGATTTTGGTGCTTTTAATAGGGTAAGGATATCCCAATCGCTTTTACACTTTTTTCTACCACATCTTTTCCTTCCCTTCGCCTCTCTATTGATGTGCTTAGAAACAGAGCTCTGAGAACAGCCGGCCTCTTTAGCAATGACCTTTTGTGTCTTGCCCTCCTTGTGCAAGGTGTCAATGGTCGTCTTTTGGACAGCTGTCAAGTCAGCAGTCTTCCCCATGATTGTGTAGCCTACAGAACTAGACTGAGAGACCATTTAAAAGCCTTTGCAGGTGTTTTTAGTTAATTAGCGGATTAGAGTGTGGCACCAGGTGTCTTCAATATTGAACCTTTTCACAATATTCTAATTTTCTGATATTTTCTATTTCATTAGTTGTCAGTTATAATCATCAAAACTAAAAGGAATATACACTTGAAATATATCAGACTGTGTGGAATGTCTGTATACATTATACAAGTATCACTTTTTGAATGACAATACATGAAGCAGAGCATGGGGCATGGCGAATTCAATGGCATTTGGATTTAAGTGGGAGGTTTAAAATATTCCTATCCTGTGTACCTCTTGCTCTTACAATTTGAAATGGTCGAAACTGTCGTTAAAAAAATCAAAGGAAATTGCTACGCCTACGTCAGCAGCAGGTATTCTTCAGTGAAGGAATTCAGGTAAATAGCTATAAGTATTATTCTAAGTATGAATATTTTAATCTAGTCTCTGATATTTTTTATCTACAAATTTTGTTTATCTGCAAATGCGCCGCCATTTGTGAATGTCCAGGACTCTTTATCTCTCCCTCCCTACCAGTCGAAATTAGCTAGCTAGCTACTAGCTAACATACTGGCTAGCTAAAGTAGCCAAACTAGCTAGCCACATAGTAAAGATAGATTTCCTCACTTTGTAAAAACAACCTTTAAGACCAATAACCCAAGTTTTGTATTGATTATTTGTGGGAGGGGAGCTCTATGATGAATCCAAAGTCGTTGTTGATCTTGTATCAATCTTAGAATTTTAGTCGCTGCATCAAGTTACACCAACATAAAAAATATGAAAATGAAGATGCTCAAAATGAAATTAAAGGCATTGGAGGAAGAGGGACTTCCTCCGAACAACTGTTTACCAGCTGACTAGTAAGTAACAACTTCTTCATGCAAGCCCAAATTCATATTTGCTTAAAGTATGGTTGATAACCGAACTGGTTTGCAACTTGAGGTTACACTAACGGTTTTTAAAATCACATTTACATAAGCTCATTTGGAGACATTTGCTTTTATTATCCTGGCTCCAATTTGGCGAATTGCAGCCCTCAAAACAACTGAAGTGCTTCAACAAAGTATTAGTTCCCCCTCAAAGATTTCAGTTTGTTTTTCAATTAAATTGTTCATGTTATAGGTCACATTAAAGGTGGAAAAAGTTCTGACATGATTTATCTTTGTTTAATTTTTTTACATCTCAAGGACCTAGCATTTTAACAGGGGCGTGTAGACTTTATATCCACTCTAGGACGAAAATTGCTTTTCTTTATGTGATTTTAAAAATTAAAAATACTGAGAAATAAAAACCCATATATAGGAAAATTGATGGAAGGAGATTTGTTTCTTCATTTGCTGTGGACAAAATTACCCCTGCTAGGTGCTTCTAATGTTAACTCCCAAAAGTAAATATTCAGTTGTGAATTTTTGCTATTGTTTAACCTGTGTTATTGTAACCAATCATCTGCTCACGGATTTCCTTTTATTTTAGGTCAAATAACTCCTTCAGGACCAAGTGCTGGCTCATCTGTGGATAAGTCTGTCTACGTTGTTTAAACTTACAGTATTTAAGATATTATAACACTGGTTTCTGTTTTTACTAGTGCCTTATTTGATCAAAAAGTCTGGAGCTATTATTGATTTAACTCTCAATTTCAATTTCAGGGGACAGCATTGCCAAGCTTGATGATCAATGGGATGACAGCTCTAATTCTTCAAGCTCTGATAGCTCTTCATCCACAGATTGCGAAATAGAAAAGAAAAAGGACAAGGAGAAAAAGAAAAAGAACAAAAACAAGAAAAAAAGGAAACTAAAAAAGGGAGAGGTATGTTTAGATTATGCTTTTTTTTGTTAAAAGCATTTGTTGTTGTGCAGTTGCTTCTTAAGGGATAGGTATTGCTAAGGGATTGCTACTTTTTAACCTTACATCTAGTGTGATCCAAGTATGTAGACATTTTTCTTGTAGTCTTTGGGCTGCAATGTATGTGAACGGGACAACTTATGCAGCATTTGAAAATATATGACACGTTATGTTTTACAAAATTGGAAGACAATGTCGTATTGATATAGGTCTCAATATGTTCCTCAGATTTTTTTGGGCCAAACGAGCATTATATCACAGTTTAATCTTTCTTGGTAATGTACTACCTGCTGCCGCGAGGATGAATCTCAGAGGTTTTATAAAAAAAGATAAAGAGACCTATATAGAATAGAATTACTTGTTTTCCACAAGGGAACTTCATTTGAAGTTTCCAGTGACAGAGAGACATGGACAGTGAGTCAGACCCACAGAAGCATTAAACATACAGCTCTGAAAAAATTCTGATACCACTGCACCTTTTTCTTTACTTTCCAAAAAAGTCAAAAAGGACGGTATTGAGTGAGGAACAGAAGGGTGAAAATTAAGAAACCACTACACATTGAACACTTCTGTTCCTCACTCAAAACATTCCTTTTCAATTTTTTTAGAAAGGAAAAAAAAGGTGCAGTGGTCTCTTATATTTTTTCCAGAGCTATATAGATATATACATAAAACATATGGACCTATTTAGTTTAAATGTTCTGTGGCTAGTAATTCCACATCTGCAGTGTAGTTTGTCTCTCAGATAACAGCTGTTTTACTCCATGCATTGTTGACATCTACGCATACTCCACCTCTATGACTTTTATTGGTAGGCCAATTTGCCAAGTCTGAATTGAGTGCAAAATCCTTCCAGAGAAAGAGACCACAATCAATTATATTGTCCAACCACTTCTCCCTAAGCATGATGTTAGCATCTTGTATGTCCATGTCAGGACACCTTTGCATTGTCTTTACATACTAGAAGCATGCTAGATAATCAGTAAATAGGCCCCAGGTTTAAAAAGCAAACTTTTCCTTTAAGGATAATAAGCTCCAAACAGGTGTTTTGAAAACTATTGCTTACTCCCATTGAAATGTAAATGGTATAGCATAGCATTGCTATCACCCAATTATTCCTATGCAAAACAGTGTTTGTCAACAGCAAAGACCCCAGAAGATATCCTCAGAAGAGACAAGATGGACCTGGCAGCATACAAGAGAAATGGATGTATTGCTGCTGCATTCCAAACCGTGGGTGTTGCCATGAGTGCACCACTAGCAGATATAATGATTGCGGCAACAGAATTCTTAAAAAAACAGCCAGCTTTTGAATGTGGTAATGATACAATGAACCAATATGTGAAAAGGATCTGCATTATTGCCACAGCTGAGGTGAGCAATGTGATCAAAGTAAAGAAGAAACAAAATGAACTGCTCCCAATCACTTAGACACTTAAGTGAACAAAAGGTATGTGCATGCTTGCACTCCCACACTCTGAGACAAGCTTTAATTAGATAAACATGTTAAGATACATTGTGTTCTGGCTGCTTGCTGTCTTGCTATCCATCTGAGTTCAAATACATTCCCTCTTGACCACATACATTGGATTTTACACAACAATTACATGTTTTTATTTTTGGGAATAGGAATTGAATATAGACTAAAATGTTTTCTGTTAATTTTTTTCTGTATATTATTTTGTATATATCTTAAGAGACCAGTTTTATATATTTGGTCCAGTTTTATATATTTGGTTCAGTGGTGTAGGTCTTTACATAATTGTAAAATCCTTGAAAGACAGCCTTCAGAGGTAAAAGAGCCCTCACTTGTGGGCCATATGTGTAACAATATACCATAATTATATGTAATTACATGGTAGTTCCTCTGTAACTATAGTACTGTTACTACATATACTGCCACATTGTACAAGACAACAGATATACACATGATGTACAGTGTAAGCTTTTTTAAAAGTAATTTTTCCTTCTAATACTCCCTTTAGATTTTAGGTTTGTTTGCTGTCTGGAAATATAGGTTGTGATGTGCGATTAGCAGAAAAAGTTATGTTGTGGAAATGGATTGGTAGTAATTACATTCCTCTACCTTATGTTTAAGAATGAAAACAAGTATATAGTGTAGTTTGTTAAGTTGTTTGATGTTTAACCTCTTGTAATAATTTTTCATGCAAAATGCACCATGTTTACATCTGACTTCAGAGTATTCTTGAATAGTAAATCTGTCCTCCATGAGTAAATGTAGCTGGTACTAAATTGAAATATTAGACCATGTGTACCAAATATATATTGACAATACCTTTCTTTGCAGGAACTTCCTTTCTTTGCAGTACTGCCTAGGGTAATTTTTGTCATAGTTACTGCATATTACTTGTACTACATGGTCATTAACATCTTATTAACCGGTAAAATGTGTAACAATATTCATAATACATTGTAATTACACTTAGCATAACCTAACTCATTATTCCCTTGCAGATCACAGCGTATTCCCTGTGGTCGCTGTTACATAATAATTACATAGCATTTAATCTGTAAATGGATCTTGTTTCAATTTACATTCATTCACTTGTTCCTTTGTAATAACATTGTAATTACAATGAAGGTACATAGTAATTGACATAGGATCGAGTGTTGTAACGTAGAACTGCATTGACATTACTTTTTAATTACACTTAGTTAATCTAACCCATTTTTCACTTCCAGATCACAACGTATTCCCTGTGGACTCTGTAACACTGTAACTACATAGTATTTGATATGTAAATCAATCTTGTTTCACATTTAATTTGTCCACTTATTCCTTTGTAATACCATTGTAATCACAATGCAACTGCATACTAACTGACATTTGATTCAGTTTTTCATTGTTTAACACAGATATTATTTTGTAGCTACACTTATTTCTTACTCTGACATGGAGAAAAATATGAACACTTTCAGAATGAAATATACTACATTTGCTGTTTGCCTGTGACATTGCATAGTTACTTACAGTGCAGCTATGATGAAAGTGATAATTAAATCCTGTCACGTCCCCGCCTCCGCAAGCGCGCAGCAGAGGGCGGCCGCGCTCCAGAATCTCAGTGCGCACCTAATCACACCTGTCACCAATCACCAAGTCACACACCTGTCCCCAGTCACCTCATCACCAAGCATTCAAGTATAACTCCCTGCCACTCCTTCCCTGCCAGATCAATGGTTAATTTTTACATGCCAGATCTCGCGTTTTCCAGTCCCTTGTTCTGCCTTTTGGTGTTCTGACCGTTTGGCCGTTGCCGACCGTACTGCCTGAGTCGTGCCTGTACTTCTGTTCCTCGCCGTTACTCTGACCTCTCACCTGCCCCCGACTAGTCTGCCCAGTCCCTGACTGTACCTCTGCCGTCAGCATGTTTACCGACCTTCCGCCTGTCCCCGACTACTCTGCCTGCCGTTCGTCTGTGCCTTCGCCGCCGGTACGTGAGACGCTGAGATGCCTTACCTACCGTCCCCGTCCTTTCTGCCTGTCTCTGCCCCTCTCGCCCCCAGTCCGCACTTGGGTCCTAACCTGCGTCCGTGACAATCCTCTTGCAATGTCCATAGCGTTACTTTGTCTTTCATTTCACATTTTGTGTAGGTACATTATCATTACATTAATATAAACTGCAAATACATTGCTCTACAATCAACTAGATAGTTGCCTTGCTGTGTCCTAGGCCAGCAATGTCGATAAGAACTTATGTTGTTAAATGTCATCATCATCTTCATCCGCTTATATGGTATTGGGTGGCGGGGGCAGCAGCACCTGGAGGGTACCCTAAACTTCCCTTTCCCGAGGTACATTTGCCAGCTCTGACTGGGGGATCCTGAGGCGTTCCCAGGCCAGTGTCGAAATATAATCTCTCCCCCCAGTCCTGGGCCTACCTCATGTCTCCTCCCAGCTGGACGTGCCTGGAACACCTCCCTAGGGAGACGTCCTGGGGGCATCCTTACCAGATACCCGAACCACCTCAACTGGCTACTTTCAATGCAAGGAGCAGCGACTCTACTCTGAGTTCCTCACGGATGATTGAGCTTCACACCCTATCTCTAAGGGAGACGCTAGCCACCATTCTGAGAAAATTCATTTCAGCCACCTGTACCCGCAGCCACCTGTACTAGTTATTTTGGTCATGACCCAGCCTTCATGACCATAGGTGAGGGTAGGAATGAAAATTGACCAGTATATCGAGAGCTTTGCCTTCCGGCTCAACTCTCTTTTCGTCACAACAGTGCGATTAAGTGAATGCAATATCATATCCACCCTATATCCAATATCCACCTTCATTATGACCTATAACTTGCACACCCTTAAACTAATACATTATTGAAGCACCTATTGATTTTATTACAACACTCAGTCTTTTTGGGTAAGAGTCTATTAGCATGGCACATCTTGATGTGGCAATATTTGCCCAACCTTCTTTTCAAAAGTGCTCCAGATCTGTCACAGATCTCCTGTGCACAGCCCTCTTCAGATCACCCCACAGATATTCAATTAAATTCAGGTCTGGGCTCTGGCTCGGCCATTCCAAAATATTAATCTTCTTCTGGTGAAGCCATGCTTTGTGTGTTTGGATGTGCGCTTTGGGTCGTTGTCGTGCTGAAAAGTGAATTTCCTCTTCATCTTCAGCTTTCTAATGGACGCCTGATGGTTTTGTGCCAAAATTGCCTGGTATTTGGAACTGTTCAGAATTCCCTCCACCCTGACTAAGGCCCCGGTTCCAGCTAAAGAAAAACAGCCCGAAAGCATGAATCTGCCACAACCATGCTTCACTGTGGGTATGGTGTTCCTTGGGTGATGTGCAGTGTTGTTTTTGCGCCAAACATACCTTTTGGAATTCATTTGAAAGTTCAACCTTGGTTTCATCAGACAATAACACATTTTCCCACATGCTTCTGGGAGACTTGATGTTTGTTTTTGCAAACATCATCTGGGCTTGGAAGTTTTTCTCTGTAAGAAAAGGCTTTCGTCTTGCCACCCTACCTCATAGCCCATTCATATGAAGAATACAGGAGGGTGATGTCACATGTAGCACACAGTCAGTACTTGCCAGAAATTCCTGCCGTTCCTTCAATGTTGCTGTAGGCGTCTTGGAAGCCTCCCTGAACAATTTTCATCTAATCTTTTCATCAATTTTGGAGGGATGTCCAGATCTTGGTAATGTCTCTGTTGTGCCATATTTTCTCCAAATGATGATGACTGTCTTGACTGTGTTCCTTGATATATCTAATGCTTTGGAAATTCTTTTGTACCCTTCTCCTGACTGATCTTTCAACAATAAGTTCCCTCTGATGCTTTTGAAGCTCTCAGCGGACCATGGCTTTTGCTCTGAGATGCAACTAAGAGAATGTCAGGAAAATCCTACTAGAACAGCTGGACCATATTTGTGATTAATCAGTCACTTTAAATAATGGCAGGTGTGTAATGACCTCTATTTAACATGAGTTTTAATGTGATTGGTTAATTCTTAACACAGCCACATCCCCAGTTAAAAGAGGGTGTGCCCAATTATGCAACCAGGTTATTGCAAGGCTTTTATATTAAATGGTTGTTCTCATGTTTCAGCACGACAATGACCCAAAGCACACATCCAAATCCACAAAGCATGGCTTCACCAGAAGAAAATTAACATTTTGGAATGGCCCAGCCAGAGCCCAGACCTGAATCCAACTGACCATCTGAAGAGGTGATCTGAAGAAGTTTCCTCACCATCTGACGCTTTTGCAAAAAGTGGGCAAATATTGCGACATCAAGATGTGCCATGCTAATAAACTCCTACCAAAAATTTAATTTTTCCTCTACAAAGATTTCAGTTGGTTGTTCAATTGAATTGTTCATGTTACCGGTCAGATTAAAAATGGATTTTTTTAAGATTTCAGTTAGTGTCTGTATATAAATGGTCAATATGTTTGTTAGCTCTCACGTGGATGCACTGAGCAGGCTAGATACTGAGCCATGGAGAGAAATGAACTGTCAAAAGACCTGCATAATAAGGTAATGGAACTTTATAAAGATGGAAAAGGATATAAAAATGTATCCAAAGTCTTGCAAATGCCACTCAGTACAGCTCAATCACTTATTAAGAAGTGAAACATTTGGGGATCTCTTAATACCAAGCCAAGGTCGGGTAGATCAAAAAAGATTTCAGACACAAATGCCAGAAGAAATGTTCAGGATACAAAGACAAATCCACAGGTAACCTCAGGAGAAATACAGACTGCTCTGGAAAAAGACATCTGCATGGTCGAGTTGCCAGAAAGAAGCCTTTACTGCGCCAATGCCACAAGAAAGCCAAGTTACAATATGCCCGACAACACCTTGGCATGCCTGCCATCATCTGGCGCACTGTAATTTGGAGTGACGAGAACAAATTTGAACTTTATGGACACTACCATAAGCACTATGTTTAGAGAGTGGTCAACAAGGCCTATTGTGAACAGAATACCATGCCCACTGTTAAGCATGTTGTGATAGAAATTTGAAATTGTGAAGCAATATAATGATTCAATGTTATTATTTTATATTACATTGGCAGTTATGAGTTTAAATTCATTTCTATGTTTTTTTCATTAAGTATGCTGTGACCTAGGTCAATGAGTAATTAACAGACCACTGGGTTCTTTGTTTATCTGAGAAGAGATCGGCTTAACTAGGGAATGACCTGGAATCTGTTCTTTGTTCAATGTGTGACAACTTTGAGTTGGGTGCGTGGTCAGTGAAGATGCTACAAAGACGCATGTCGTACCTAGATCCTTTGATTACTCGGAGTGCGGTCATACTAGGTGGCCGTATACCGATTATCCCATGCACATGTAAAAATAAAAAAACAATTTGATAGAACTTTGGACCTAAGACCGATGTTGATGTTTTGGGTGTGTGTGATTTTCGGTGTGTGATGTTACTGATCTTTTGGGTGTTTGTAAGCTCTAAAGGCATGGCGACTCTTTGGCAAGATGAATGCAGCATGCTATCAGAAAATACTGGCAGACAATTTGCATTCTTCTGCACAAAAGCTGCACATAGGACACTCTTGGACTTTCCAGCATGACAGTAAAGGTTTTCTTGTTGCTACAAGGTAACTAATGGACGCTAGCATGTCCTGGCAAAGAGATCTATCAATCAAATGTATTCATAATGCCCTTTTTACATCAGCAGTTATCACAAAGTGCTTTTACAAAACACCCGGCCTGAAACCCAAAGAGCAAGCAACCACAATGTTGAAGTGGCACAGTGGCTAGGAAAAACACCCTAAGAGCAGCTGAAATTTCAAAGGAAACATAGAGAGGAAACAGGCTTAATGGGGTAAACATTCCTCTTCTGGCTCTGCCTGGTGAACATTTCATGAGCAAAAGTTAATAATTAGTAAATGCAATTGGGTTGTGTCCAGAGTCTTTAAATCCTAAGCCAGGTCAGAAGCAAAACCAGATGGACAAGGACAGGGAAACTGGGTGGAGGGCGGTGTCAGACTGGTAGGTGAAAGTATCAGGTCTCGTCTTGATCTGTAAAATAAGGACTGTTGACGTGCTGTACGCTGCTTTCAGTTACCTACCCGAAGCTAAGTACCATTATTATGCCTTTTCACTGCACTTGTTGTAGCTATTTCACGAAGGAAAACTGTCGTCTTCAGTTAAAGATAGCAAAGTTAGAGGCTCGGCTTCAGACGCAAATGTTAGGCAAGGATTATGTTAGTGTAGGAATGGGAAAAACTGCGTCTGTGCTACCAGGAAGAAGCAATGGTGTTGTTAGCCCCCCGGCACAGCTCCCGCAGCCGGGCAAGAACTTTCTCTTGGTCACTGGGAAGAAATGCCATCGACCAGTTAAACCTGGGTTGCTGCTAGAGCCGACTGAGATTTTCAACAGGTTTTCCCCACTGGAGTCGGAGTCAAGACCCGAGCCGTCTTCGGAGGGGAATGATCGACAGGCATTTTCTAC
>JACXGJ010008851.1:0-25896 GCA_016801105.1 Esox niger
ATTATTATCTTTCTTATAACTGGAAGTACATTTTATCACAGGAAATGTTTTGTTGTGAGCTGCCATTTGAGATGTGTAGGACAACTGGGTGGAGCACCTGCCGTTTCTCTATGAGCCTGGACCTGATGTCACGGTTGAAAAACGACAAGTCTCTTTCAGGGGTTCTTGTCTTTTCTGCCAGTATATACCTAACAGGTCCCCCTGCAAAAAGCACTTATGCTTGGACTAGGCAGGTCTACACTGGAAAATTAGCTGGTTTTAGCTAAAATGAACCAGGGCATGTGAGTGGTTCTAGATATGACTGAAGTCCGGCCTTTAGTCTGGTTCTACAATATGTTGGGTGTGTCTGCATACAATGCATCTTTGCTCTGGTCATATATAAAGACACGTGGGTGAGGGGAACATTAAAAAGTATTGCTTAATAATGTCCCCTTAACAAATAAAGATACATTTTGGTTTTTGGTATTTAAAAAAATAATGTTTATTATAAAGTAAATGTGGTCTTAGTGGATTAAATAAAAAACAACGAATCAACTAATGAATGTTGAGTAATGAGTTGGTTATGGACGTCAAACATCTGTTTGGGGCTAAAATATCAATAGTGAATCCTGGGTTGTGATTTAACACCCCGGGTCAATTTGAACAGCCAACATAACACAAGGGTTAAATAATGCTAACAACATAAACGGCAGTCGCCCACATGGAAGGTTGTGTCATTAACCACTACACCACAGAGCTGTACATTTAAAACGTGTCAGTATAGCCTTGTGTCTACCCTGAACAAATCCTCTTTTGCCACTGGCCGATTCAGCAGCTAATTGGACATTCGTGAATGATATTGATACAGTTAAACTGACCAACATTCCTTACTAAGTTTTCCTCCACCACAAATAGCATCTATGAACTGTATGGCGTTTGCCGCTGGCCGTTTTAAAAGCATACTAGCCAGTAATAGGCTTTGCTAGTATCTACTTACTACTGGAATAGTCAAGATATGAGCAATTGCTAGCGAGTATGCCAAAGCTATTTCATTTCACATTTTACTTATGTTTTTCTTTCATATGTAAATGACATTGATGCAATAACTATCAATAAAGGTGACGATAACTTACTTTTTCATCTACTGAAAAGACGAGAGAATCGTGGAATACAAAACTGTGTAACGTAGATTTATTGTGGCCCAGAAAAAAGTATAAATGTCATTTTATACATTTTAAAATGCCGTCTTAACAACCAATTAGCCAGTAATAGGCTTACTAGCATCTACAATCTTCCTAGGGATATTCATAAGAATTTAGCAATTGTTAGCGAGACTGAAGATGTACTTTTCAATGCCAAAAAAAGTTGCAGTATAACCATCTACAGTTTTAGTTAAGGCTTACTATAACGTAATTATTGCGTGTTGCACTTCATAGCATGTGTCGTGGAAAATTAACCACTCTTCACTAAAAACAAATGCACTTTAACTCTGCTCAGCTTACGTGGTCCAGCAAAAATAATATGGTGGAGAAGCTAAATGATGTTAGCTTTTGTCAGTGGGGGACAAAATTGACGATGCAGACAACGTGGGCATGGACTTCATCCAATAACTCCTTGATAACGCAGAATAGAATTTAATAATTCAACAGCACAGTATAAACAAGCTACCTTGAGGAAGGGAATGGGAGTTTTATCCCTTCCTTCTATCCACAACCAAAGAACTTTATGCTACTTTCCGGCAATGACGTGTGCAACTCTCGACATCATTACAAACATACCAATGAATCACTTCCATAATTTTGGATTTTAGCTCAACATTTGAAAGGCCTGTAAACAGGACCACATTTTGTGGTGAATTTCTTGCCTCTGCAGACAGTTCAGCCAATCCGCATGTATTTTCTTGGTTTCGGTTTGCTTGGTTTTACTGTATGTAGCTACTGATGCTTGTAGCCAGCTTATCCTCACTTAATCTTGCCCTTGGCCAGATTCTATAACCGGTCTACTGGGTGGAAGTCTGTGTCTCTAATCACTCTGATATTTCACAATGGGTTGTCAGTCAGTCAGTCAGAGACATTTACTTTTCATGGTCGGCTCCACTCACACGTTCCGACAAAAATGTATTACTTAAATCTGCCATGTCACATTTCATCTTTATTGCTGAAGAATGAAAATATATTGCTCAGATATGACGTACGATGACCCCATTTCAACAACACCAATAGGAGATACTCAGTCATATAGAAGTCCATATGAATTTCTTTTTATTAAAGCACAATGTTTTGATCTGAAAGATACGTTCTGTACATATTTGCATGTAGAAATACACAAAAAGTGACTTTAGGGATCTGAATGCCAAAACATTAAAGAGAAAAAGGTTTTTCAGGGTGACTGGTTTGGCCTATCCCAATATTCCATAACACATCCATGTATAAATCTCCTGAAGAGAGTTTAACCTACAGACCTGCTTGTCCTTTTATCTGATTTACATTTCTTGAAGATAGCTATAATTGTTAGATTTTAACTGCAAACATAAATTACCTAAAAACACAGAAACTCCCAACATCATACTCTGAGAAGAATTAGTTCAGGCACTAGATTACATTGGGGCATTTGTGTGGTACCAGCCATAGTCACTTTCTGACCAGTTATTGCTCTGGGCAGCATATGAAAAGATGAAAGGGGATGTTGTCAACAAAGGGATTTAATTCTAAAGGATAGACCCATCCATTTCAAAATGTCTAGAACAAATATATACCCTCCATGAGGGTACAGTGATCATGTAGCTTGTTTTGAATGTAATAAACATGTATGAGACATTTCCAAAATTAATCTAGAATGCCTGAAATGATGGATAACAACCCACCTAAATTCAAATCTATACAGACTAACAAATATGTGACAGGACGGACCAAGAAAACACAAAAGCCTAAGAAACTGAAGATGACAGAGCAGAAGGGATTCCATGCCTCGGTCAACCTGAGGGCTGCATGGCCATTTCTACCTCCTCCACACCAGTCCTTATCAAATCCATGAAACACTGCAGAGGGAGGGCCTAGACACCCCCCTCACAAAGTCTGAGATTTTCAGCTCATGCAACACCTTCATCATTGACGCTAAAGTTGTGTCTCTTCATTACACACACACACACACACACACACACACACACACACACACACACACGCTTATTCTTTCTCCTCCTGCAGCTAGGGCGAGTTAAAAATAGCTCTCCCTCTCTCTTTCTCTGCTTCTCCGTTTACATAAGCACACACTGGGGGGAGGGGAGCACTTCCGTTTTGGCCACCCAGCCCAGCATCTGATCCACAACATAGGCCGGTCCTGCTGGGGCTTCTGGGTGTGGGAGACTCAAGGAGAGGACTGACATACCTATCCCGCAATGCAGGAGAGACCAGTCTACAGACTACTCTACCTTGCACCTAACTGCATGTCGGTCTTCGAAGGACCAGGGACTTGTCCCAACCCGCTGCTCGGGAGAAACAAAACAGAATTTCCTTTCATACAAGGGAGAGTTTTCATATCATCTGGCTGCAGGGTTCCAACAACCCCCTCGTTCCAAGAGCCTTCCAAGAAGTCTGGGTTCATGTGATCGGTGCATGACTTATAACAGAGGAAGGCCTGACAGAGATCATGTGATCGGTGCATGACTTATAACAGAGGAAGGCCTGACAGAGATCAAACGGCGGATAAGAAAGAATTCCAGAAATGAGAAGCTAGGAGACGAGGAGGGAATGGGCAGCAGCGCTAGAAAGAAAAACACCTAGACTGAGCACAGCCAATATGAACCTATACCGCAAGAACGCACAACCTCACCTGCGTATGCCGATAAATACCAACGTAAGACGCAATCTCAAAAGCTGGACGTCTGTCAGGCCTATCACATGTTCTGGATATAAGATTAGTCTGTGGTTAAATTGTTGCCTACACATTTCTGAAGAGGAGACGTGGAAATAGCCCTGTGCGTTTGTGCTAATAGTCATTGTCTTTTTGGGGATATTTTCTCTCTCTGGACATTGCTTTTGCAATAATTTAATTACAGTTTAATCGAATCCTGGACCATATTTCACTCCATGCCTTAGTTGGTTCGTTTGGGGAGGTGAAAACAAATCACACCCGTGTGCGCACTAGATGGCTCCCAAATGAACCCTGGCGCAGTTCGTGTCAAGTGAGAATGCAATCTGTAACCCATATATAGTGACACAAAAATGCTGTGAGTTGAATTGCAATGTATTGTATCTAGCTAGCATAAGGTGTTGCAGATGACTGAAAGACAACACTGAAACTGGATAAAGTTCACAAAAACTCTAAGGTGATCAAACTTTTTAGTGATGAAATTAGGGAGAAGGGATTTCAACAAATAGTGGCATTTCAAATTTTTCTAAAAATATGTTAACAACAGCACACGAAAGTATGAAATGCATTGCACAAAGAGGCAGCTCTCAAAAGTGAAATAAGTGTTGAAACTGTTTAAAGCAAAAAATAAGCAGCTTTTACACAGTCCTGCATTGTGGTTGCCAGCTTCAAGAAATACATTTAGTCAGCAGCAAAGAAGTTCAATCAAATAAAAAAATATATATAAAAAATAAACCCGTCCTAAAGTTAAGTCCAAGGTAGGTATATTATATAAATGTTATGTAGTGTGTGTGAGCCTGTTCCACCGGGGCACAAAGAGGGGTTTACTTACTATTGGGCACAGTCGATCAGCTGGTACTCATTGGACCTCTCAAAGCAGGCCTTCACTCCCTCATCCTGCCACAGGGTCTTTGCGTGCTCATAGAACTCCTGCAGAACAGAACCACAAAGACAGCTGGATCAGGACAGGACAGGCCACAGCAAGAGAGGTGAACATGTTACCAACTTGGACCCACATCCTTTAATGTTTCTGACATTACAGGTCCTCAGTTTAGTCAGACTGACAATGCACCCCTAGGTTATACCCGCTTGCCACTCCTGTGCCTCAAACGATTGCATAGTTGGGCAACGTGACAAGCATCTCTCTTTGCTTTGTAGAAGGCAGGATTTAGTAATGCTTGCTTGATTCGATCCTATCTAACCTGTCCAGGCTTTTCCAATTATAACACACCTGATCAGCTAATCCTGAAGAGAAGCTGATTAGTATAATCACGCTCGTTAAAGTTAGACCGAAACCAAATCTCGCAGGGGCAAGGAATCCTGGCTGGGCTAGCAGTGAGGAAAGAAGTTGATATATAATTCAACATGAATTCAACAAATCAGAGTGTTTTTTTTGGTCTGTAAATGACCATTAAGGAGCGGGCATGTTGCTTTTCTCACTCAATGCTCTTGGGTAGATGAGTCCATGTTTACAGAGTTGAGCTGAGGACCGAGTTGGCAGAGGACACAAGATACTGGGAGACCTGAACATTCTTCAAATCAAGCAGCCCACCCTTGAACAATGAGGGACTTCAACACGATAACAAAACCCAAACAAACCTTCCCAACTTACAAGGATTCTCTAAGCATTCCTAACTCGGGCTCTGGACAAAGTCTACATGGTGACTGATAACAATGCCTGCATGCAAAGAAAACAATACAGACAACATGTTTCATGTCATTCTCACTCTGATCCAACAGCAATCCTGATATTCAGTTAAGCAGCAGATCAGCAAGCATGTCGCCGTCTGATGAAAGTCGCTCACCTCCGAAACTGTTACTTTTCAGGAAACGAAAGAAACTAAACATTTTACTATGACATAGGTCTACATAGAGTGGCCAAAACTCAAAAACCATTTGGAAAAAAATCCCTGTCCCTATTCACAGATGTACATACAGTTCCTAGAATAAGTTTGCATGAAGAGCAGGGACAAAGTCTGAATATTGCTGTCCACTAATAATTCCTAACCACATTTACTGAACTTGAGAAAGCGTGACATGAACAATAGATGAAGGTTGCAATGAAAGTTTTTTTGTAATATTATTCTAAAGGATCCACAGCTATAATGGCTACCACTGGGTTAACACTGGGTGGTGAAGACATACACAATCAGTCTCTAGCATTCTGTCAGTTCGAAGGTGTAGTAGTTTCTTTTCAGAAGGCATTTTTCAGGCATCCAAATGTGAAAACAGTGCAATGGGTGAGTAGACTTTCACTCTCCACAGTGGTGGAGGACAGACAGACGCCTCTCCTGGTTCAAACTTGTGTTATATAGGAGAGGAAAGGACAGGAGAGACAGAAAAGGACAATGAACAGAGAGCAGGGGTTCTTTAGCACAAGAGCTACTTTGAAAGAATGAAATGTTGTGAGCTACCATGTTATTCTTTTAAACCGACACATTCTTCTCCTTCTCCCAACAACGTACAGGAGAAAGTAGTGCAGGACATGTTCTGTCAATACGCTTGGTAATGCAACGGTTAATTAACAATCACCATGCAGTATTTTTGCAAGTTTGGAAATTTTGTTCCTCTAATTTATTTAATCAAATATGTAAAATTATAGAAATAATGAAATTGAAGGTTCTAATTCCATGCCAATGCTTAAATCAGATTACCCTTTTTAGGTAAAAAAAAAATAGAAATGTTAGTGTAATACTGATTTAATTTAGCATCTGGCCCTTTAGCTGTGCATCTAGTAAGAGAGGAACGTACCGGTCTAATGTGCCGGCCGGGTCTAGCAAAGGTTCTACAATAGCGATTATCAGTTCATGGCAAAGTTGGCAAATACTAGTTTAAATGATACACATTACTTACTGATGAAATACATCCGCCTGGTATTTAATCAACAATCTTTTGGAAAAACATTGTACAATCAATCCACAAGACAGGAATCATTTTAGCGTCAACTACAGCACACAAAGACAGAATAAAGCCCCAGCCAGATGGACAGGTCATATTTCTGGAAATTAAACACTAGTAATTGGGATCTACTGCCAATAGCAGCTAACTGTTTGACAATGTCACTCTGATTAAATATTAGCAGTAAGAATTGTGATGCTGAGGTTTGTTAAACATGTGAAAACGCCATGTACTGTTTAGCAAACTACTAGTCAACATGTTGATTACCCCTGAAAGAAACGATAAACTCAAACAATATATACCCTCTATGGTATATGAGACCAAATACCACAGGTATGACGTATTACATTTTTACTGTATTAACCGCACTGGTAACCAATTTATAACAACAATGCATGTTGCATTGTGATTAAGAACCAGAGCTTAGCCTTGAAAACTTCACATTTTGCTGATATACGGTATCAAGAAGGCCGATTTAAAATATCAAGAGGGCCAGTATTCATAATTGTTCTACTGACCTATAACAATCTCAATCACATTGACTAAATCAAAGTAGTGGTATATTGAATATAAAATCTAATATTTCTTGTTTGATCCCGACTGAACAGTCCCTGATAAAAATACTCCTAAGAAAATTTGAAAATAGTTGTTTTGGATTTGACCAAAATCCAGATATTTTATTATTATACAAAACTGATGCTGCAAACAGAAGGATGTCAGTGGATTTGTTAACATCTTTTTTTCCATACAGGCCATTGATGTAAAGGTAATTTGAAGCTGCCAATCACTTAGTATACAAAATATTATGGTGGCAGCAAAATGTTTTGGTTTTCCCAACTAGGACTGAGTTTGAGAGCATCAAAAGAAACATGAAAGAAGCAAAGCTAAAACCCAGTAAAAGATGCCTCAGTTTCCAGAAAATATCATCCTGGAATATCATTTCAATTTTCTGCAAGGCAATTTAAAACATCTCTTTCCCAAAGATGCACCGGAATTGCTCCAACGCGACTTACACCTGATGTGCATACATTTTTGGGGGACAGATGATCCTGGGAAACTACTCTACTACCTAACCTGGTGTTTCACACGCCACGCTGTACCAACCGATCCTCAGAGAATCACCATGCCAAGTCATTACACAGCAACCCAAGCCAAGCCATTTAAGGGCTGGGAGCTGCACAACAGTCTGGAAGACATTGAGAGACACTTCATCCAGGACATCAGCTAACCTCAGCAGCACCTTCTTCCTCGCCCTGTCCATCTCCCTGTTCCCTGTCAGAAGCGAGAGCAAGAAGAGCTGCATGTGGTGTCAACCCGTCCGACTGGTTCCTGTCAGGCCCATGCCTAGGGCCAGGCTGGGGGAGGGCTATCACATAGTTTCCACGGCCCAAAACACACAACCCCAAATTAAAGTGCTCAGTCGTCAGACAATCCAATGCTTGATACATACATACGTACATACATACATACATAAATACATACATACATACATACATACATACACAAGCAGGCCCGCACGCACACAGGCACGCACACACAATATAAAGTCTAAACACCCTGTTAGATTTGGAGCGCCATGTCAGGATGTGCCATGCTAATAGACTCCTATCCAAAATGACTGAATGCTGTAATAAAATCAAAAGGTGCTTCAACAAAGTATTGGTTTAAAGGTGTGCACACTTATGCAACAACGTTATTGGGAGTATTTCATTATTTTTCCCCCTCAAAGATTTCTGTTTGTTTTTCAATTGAATTGTTCACATTATAGGTCACATCAAAAGTGTAAAAAGTTCTGACATGATTTATCTTCCTCTCATTCTTTTACATCACAAAATCCGGGCATTCTAACAGGGGTGTGTAGACTTCATATCCACTGTATATACATACATACATACATACATACATACATACATACATACATACATACTAAGATTAACACAGAATCATTTGGCACAGCAAAACACCACATACAAGATCTGAAAATAAACTGACATTTTCAGTGTAAATTCTTAGCTAATGTTCTGTGGCACTGAGGTTTTGGTCACCTGTCATCTCATTAGAAATGATATTTTCTTTTGATTAAATGGTAAGAATTTCAGGCGAACATTACAAGGAAGATCTTAACAGGCCTCAACAGCCTAACTGGCTCCCCTGTCTATGTCTGCCTGCTCTGCACACAGACAGTTTGGGGAATCCCGAGGGTCCCGTAGTACCAGAGGGGAACTCCCATCAGACCCACTTAAGGTCATTAAACACAATCAGCGTTAACTGCTCATCTCTCAGGTGAGAGGCTCATTCAATTTAGAGCGTCAAGGGGAGTACACCTGCTAATTACTGAACCCCAAGGCCGCCCGCCGGACACCGTGCTGTGCTTCTGAACATGGCGTCCAGTGGCAGCTAGTCGGTTTGACCAAAATTCATAGTTTGGACAAAGGTTGCGGAGATACTCCTCAGTGTCATGGAAAGGGAACCTAACCGGAAGTTCACTTGACTTACTCAAAACAGCCTTAATGCTGGAAACAAATAAACATCCTTGTGTTGTCGTCCAGGGCAACTTGTTTTACAAGCTATATACGACAATATTTTACGTACTGTGGGCTTGGAGAAGACCAAAACGGTTATCGAGCTAAACGGTTTTAATGACATTGCCAAAGCCTTAGTATCAAAGGGATTACCCTATCGGGCACAAACCCAGAATAGGACCACAGTGTCAGAATTGGTTCCAGCCTGACAGTTAACCCACTGAACTAAAGACATGGCACAACCTTGGCAAGGTTTCCAAGCCACTCAGCATGGCTCATTGAACAACGTCTTTTACGATAACCAGATGGTGTCTATCAGACATGTACTAACAGAGAAAAAAACCAGAAACGTGCCAACATGACAGTGATAGTATAGTGGGTTAAATACTTACCAATGTAAATTCAAAATCCTTCTGATTTACTTGGTTAAGGATGTATTCGATTCGGAACTGGTGTGCTGGGTTGGCTAACTGGACTGGGGGCATGAGTGTACTCATGGCTGTAACTATAGTCTGAAACGGAAGAAAAAGATAAACTAAAATTGAGAATATGGAATTAACATATACATTTTAAAAATGTGCCAACGATTTGATCCATTGGACCACTAATAATTATGTAAACTGCCATCAAGAAAAGAAAAATCACCAGAAACCAGTACAAGTTGCTTACCTCTATAGCTTCTTTTATGTTGTTTTTTATGTCTTGAATCTTCTGTTTTTTCTCCCTGTGAAGTATGAACGTCACCAGGTTGGTTACTCTACAACAATATACTGCTAAACGTCATTCTAATGAATGACAGTTGTGACAACGCTTGACACTGAAAAACAAACCGGCAGATAGACTTCGACAATGACAATAGATTGCCTGCAAATGCTAAATAAGGATAAATACACATATATTGGCGATGTGAGTAATAAAGCAAGAGCGGCCAGCTATATGACAAAGGAGGCTGCAATACATTCCTTATGCTAACACCCGGAAAACACAGTTCAAAATAAACAGCCATACCACCCTCTTCTCCCCTACTAGCTCCTCCAATTTTCTCCCCTCTCCCTACTAGTAGTATTCTAGTCCTCCACACCTCCATATTCGCCTTCTGCTCTACAGCACCTAGTCCTGACTTTCGTTAAATAGGTCCAACCTTCTTTTTGTAGGGGCAGACTGAGGCAACAACTGTCAGAGACTCCATGTATTTATCAAAAGGAAACTCCAGGGAACAAAAATGCACCACAACTGTCCTGAATGGACATAAAGACTGCAACGGGTCCTTGTGTCAGCCAGTGCCTTCTTTATGTTTTCAAACTTATTATTTGTATTAGGTGATCGGTAAATAAGAGCTGCATTTAAAGTGGAGGCAGTGGTGCTTTTATGACTAATATAAAGTGTCCCCTGTGGGACAATAATGTAGATCCCGTCTTATTAGGACTTCTCAGATATGCCATGTGGAAGCCATGGCCCTTTGATTGCTCATCATAGTTCCGGAATGATCCGAATCATTGAGTACATGATCAGTAATATGCACAAAATGGCCGCAGTAAGTAACCTCAACATAAAAAGAAATGGAGCCTGCATGGTTTAATATTGTTGGGGGAAACAAAAGCTTGAGGCAAATTACTCTCCTTAAAATGTTCTACAGTATTGGTGTTATATCACATAGTATATTGACAATGAAAGGAAAAAAGACATCAGTCTTTCCTCTCAATGAGTAATGCCAGAAAAAGACAAAGTAGCATGAGTAGGCAATGCATGGGATTTCAAACTAGGCCTGTTCAAAAACAACTTCAAGGGCGTGTTGTAAATTTTGAGCTATCTTACCAACCACATGTTTTAACCGTTCATAAAATAAGCAATTCTTCGAGCAACACTCTAAATGAATGACCTTAAGAGGAGTTTCTCCTATAGGGATAACCAATAATACAGATTCTTTGGATGCAGTTTCCACATATTTTAACCCTAGACAATCATACCTACATAGCTGGAAAAAGATAATATGGGCAATTAGTAAATTTAGCCCATGTTCACCTTCACTCTAGCAAATCCCCTCACAGCAATTTACAGTTCCTAGCTTCTTTAATCCATTTTGTTTTATATTTCACTTGCTGGAGTACACATATATCCATATAGTTTGTCAAACGCATTTACAGAGCCTTATTTCTCACCAGTGATGAATCTATACATCTTTGCAATCACGGTATCTATTGCCTAGACAAGCTGAACCCCAATAATTACGAAAGGGCATTTATACACCTAGAGCAAGCATTTTCTACTGCTGCATCTGGTCAACCCTGATTTAAAAAGTGATACCCCTAGGTTAAAACCAAATATGAATTATGTTGTCTATTCAACCTGATAGTGTGGATTATGGCATTCACACATATTTACAGATGTTTAATTAATCTAAATCAAGAATTCGCCTGAGAGAATCTTTAGACCTCTGTCAATGAAAACAATGAAAACCCCAAAAGTCACTATCATGTGCTTAACATGTTTTTACAAAAATTGAAGACAAGAAAATAATACTTACTCTGCATTGAAGCCATTCACATGCAATATTCGCATCTGTTTGACGATTGTGCTCTTCCCAGATTCACCAGCGCCTGTTAACACAGAACAAACACAAGTGTCATCAGGAAATCCTAAAACAACACCATTAACTGACTGTTCTCTTCATGGCAATACAAAAACTTTAATTCATTCTCTCTTCAGCCACGTAAGAACCAACAATTAGGGCCCAGATTTTGACCGGCTCAGATCACATGGTCAGGAAAAACCTTGACTCTAGTGATGGCTGTCAACTAACTACAGGGCATGGAATTCTGGGTTACTCAACACAGAGCTTCTCCAGTCATGGAGGAACAGAGGGAACCAAGTGTCCCATGGGTGCTAACAATATGCTACTTGCTAGATAAAATTGAAAGGCAAACAGATCACATCCCAACTCAGACCAGAGGCCCTTTTTTTATATTTCACTCCCAAGGATATCACACCATTGATGAAGCAAACTGACTAGGTAGACCAGTCATACAAACCAAAGACCAGATTTTATCCAAAATGGTAACCCGGTTTAATGGATAGAGCCAAACACAAGGTTCTGATTGTTCAACATAAATAAAATATATATCCATGTAGCTCTGAAATGTATATGTTATTCCAGACAGTGAAAATGGTTTGGTTATCCATAAGTTCATTCTAGCAGTGCTTGAAGAATGTTGCCTTAGGCCCTACCACAGTTAAAAGCCTGAATCATCATCCCTTTGATCAGGAAGGAATCAATGATTGAAGGAACCAAAGTTTGCTTTCATGCCTTGGACCCCAGCAAGTCAACCGAATTAAAGACTAACTGGATTTGAGGAAATATTTAGCGTACGGCATGATTTTTGGTGTTCTGAATTTATAATGCAGTAAAATGCTACTCATTGCTAGGCCACATGAAACAACCAACAATGTAGCTGTTCATTCCAGAAATTACCCTCACAACACCAAAATACTGAAATAACAATAATTATAAATCAATCACTATGTAACAACATGTTAATTCCAGTAAGCTGCTGTAACTGGAGTAATTAACGGTAGTACATAGGCGGAAATGAAGGCAATGCATTGCGCCAGGCTAATTGTCAAATCATTCCTTGTGTTAGCAACAATTATGAAAAGCCCTCCAAGGAGAACCTAGTGTATGGTGATGAAACAAGCACAATCCTGAAGCTTATTTTTTTAGGAAGCACTCTTAGGTAAGTCAGGCATGGGCACACATTCATATGCGTACACCAGCAGTCATAATTCATCCAGTCAGGAGGCATCACATATGACAATGTTGCTTTGGACAAAATGTGTGGCTTATCGTGGCCAACCGTGAATTGTGCTTCATGACAGGTATACATTGAACCAAGTGTTGCCAGTGTAGGCCTAATACAAGAACAAACTGCTATGAAAAATGACAGCACAACCAAAGGTAAAATGCACTGCAATATAACAAATTGAATAGCCTTTGTGCTTTGTGGCCAACCTAGGAGGAACATGCCCATAAAAAAAGAACTGTCATTAACAATGCCAGACCCTTAGCTTTCACTCTTATTTGCGATAATATCTATATGGCTGGGATATCCACACTTAACATTACATGAAACACTTAACCAATATCTGAGCATGTGAGAAACCTACCTAACAGTAGTAGTCGGTGAGTTGCTCGGTATATCTGCTTGTCTTTTTGAAGCTGTTTCTCTATCTTTTTATTTGCTTCCCTCTGTGCCTTCTCTTCATTACGTTGGTCTTCGGTCTTACTATTGCCCAGACAACCCATCTTCCCAAAAACCCAATAAAAGGTTCGGGAGAGGGGGGATTAATATATTAAATAAATAATTCTAGATTCCTAGAGTGGCACAAAACAAAAACACCTGGCTCAAAATTGGTGACATTTATATTGCCAGGTGCAGAATAAAACCTCTGTAACCTGTGGATGGCCTCTCCAGACCGTACCTTAGTTATTACTGTTAATTATCTATAGGCTAATAGATCATTCAGGGAGCACGGAGTGATGGTGCTAATGACGACACCCGGGCCGCCCTCCCAGACTGTTGAATCCTATAATGTGTTCACTGTAAATCCGCAATGAAGTCATAAAGAATCATTTCAACGTGGATATGATTCTTCGGGGCTATAATGTACATGAATGATTTCGAGCCTGAATTCCCACGACGTCTTGTCGTGGAGCTGAAATCCACACTGAATTCTAGCAAATGTCTCCTCTAAAACCCATCATCGGTTTTACTGCCATTCAAAACATTTGCTGTTCCATCAAAGCGTATTTCCTCTTTTCTATTGCAATCGGTCCTCAAGCCTTGCGAGACGGGCAAAGCAGATACAGGGAGGATCAATTTTTAAAAAGCATACTATTTCCACTAAAATGACGGCATGTTGTTCATGACGAGAAGCTTCCTTCTTCATCCGAACGTCTTATAAATCCAGGAGACAACGATTTAGTTGTAACCTTGTCAATTATATCCCGATTTAGTCAATTATAATAATGTATTTCCCCTCACAGACGTTGGTTGCTTTGCGGTCTGTCCAGATCAAAAGGCCTTTCTCTCGGTCGTTTTCTTTACCGCTGTAATTTGTATTTCTCCTCGCATCGGAAAGCTTTTCTGGCCGAACAATCACTTAAATACGTCTTCTTGCGATGCAATTTTCCCGGTTCATATATATTTATGAAAATCCTCCGTAATTTTTCTGATTCTCGAGGGTAGAGCCTGCTGTCAATCTAAGCTTTGTATTCCTTTTGAATTCGTATGGTAGATACATGTGCATATATGAACATACCGCGGTATATAATCATTGAATCCAGCGATGACAGTTATTTTTTTCATGTAAAGGCCAGACCTGCTCTTGAATAAATGTGAATAAAATCTTTTCCTAGAAGTATTTTTTTGTATTTTTTTCCTTTTCTCTCAGAATTATACATTGAGTTAGATAGCGTTGAAGAGATGGGGTGGGGCAAACAGCTCTCACTGAACCCTGGGAACGACCAGAGTGTAATCACATGATTGCCCAAAACGTCATGAAGTTGCGATTCCGAAGAGAAAAGGCGCCCTCTTTGAAGAAATGATCTTCCACACACCGCAAGTAAGCTACTGTAACACAACAGACTCATTGTAACCATTATAAAATGGACAGGCTAGAAATGCATAAAAACCTGCGGCTCTATTTATTCATATTTGATTTCTTTATTCCTTCTGAAACTATTGTGATGTCAATGAAATCATGTTTGAAATGATGATCAAAAACAATAAAATTCTTAAAAGATATTGAGTTTAAACATCTGTAATAAACATTTAGAAAACTGGATAGGCCACTTGTTCTGCCAGTACCAAATGGACAAACTCACCATCTCAAGCAGTGTTGCATACGTTTCCTTAACTGTTATTATCAATTCCTTTAGGTGCACATTTCTACAGTGCATTCAGAAAGACCCCTTTACCCACACTTTGTAACATTACAAATGTATTCTAAAATGATTACATTGATGAGGGACAATCAATCTATACACAATACCCCATAATGCACAAGCATAAACAGATTTAAGAAAGTTTTGCAAAATATACTCTGCTCAAAAATAAAGGGAACACTAAAATCACAAACTGATGTGAACTATGAACGAACTGTATTAAAGATAAAATCTTTGCTGTACATGATGTAATTCGTTCAGAACAAAATGATGTCAGAAAGGCCAATCGAAACCAAAATCTCTAACACATTGAGGCCGTATTGAAAATATTTGAAATCACAGGCGTGTGATTTTTTACAAAAACACGAGTTGAGTTTTTACCAAAAAGTTCTATTTTGGTTTAATCTGACCATATGACATTCTTCCAATCCTCTTCTGGATCATCCAAATGCTCTGTAGCAAACCTAAGATGGGCCTGAACATGTACTGGCTTAATCAGGGGCACACGTCTGGCACTGCAGGATTTGAGTCCCTGGCGGCGTAGTGTGTTACTGATGGTAGCCTTTGTTACTTTGGTCCCAGCTCTCTGCAGGCCATTCACTAGGTCCACCGTGTGGTTCTGGGATTTTTGCTCACCGTTCTTGGGATCATTATGACCCCAGGGGGTGATATCTTGCGTTGAGCCCCGGATCGAGGGAGATTATCAGTGGTCTTGTATGTCTTCCATTTTGTTATAATTGCTCCCACAGTTGATTTCTTCACACCAAGCTCCTTACCCATTGCAGATTCAGTCTTCCCAGCCTGGTGCAGGTCTACAATTTTGTTTCTGGGGTCCTTTGACAGCTCTTTGGTCTTGGCCATAGTGGAGTTTGGAGTGTGACTGTTTCAGGTTGTGGACAGGTGTCTTTTATACTGATAACAAGTTCAAACAAGTGCCATTAATACAGGTAACGAGTGGAGGACAGAGGAGCCTCTTAAAGAAGAATTAATAGGTCTGTGAGAGCCAGAAATCTTGCTTGTTTGTAGATGACCAAATACTTATTTTACCAAGGAATTTACCAATAAATTCATTACAAATCCTACAATGTGATTCTCTGGATTTCTTTTTCTCATATTGTCTTTCATAGTTGAAGCGTACCTATGATGAAAATTACAGACCTCATCTTTTTAAGTGGGAGAACTTGCACAATTGGTAGCTGACCAAATACTTTTTTGCCCCGCTGTATGTGTAGTTTGGCCCTCAATGGGCAATACCCAACCCTCTTTCA
This sequence comes from Esox niger, assembly GCA_016801105.1. NCBI lineage: Eukaryota > Metazoa > Chordata > Actinopteri > Esociformes > Esocidae > Esox > Esox niger. Next base: position 16,476 of record JACXGJ010008851.1, read on the forward strand.
AGGTGGTTGCAGTTGTTTGGGGTCCCTCTGGTTGATGTTTGGCAAAGTGAGTGGAAGGACTTCTGGCCTGCTGGGTCCAGTCTGAGGTTACCCTCAGTTAGGGGTCAAGTGACACTGTGGACCTGTCTCAGCCCCAAGATTTTTTGTTACTATATTACTGTGCCAAAGAAGTAGGCTCAAGTCTACTTCTCTTCTTTACTTTGTAAATCTAAGGAACACTCTGTAAATTGTCCTTGTGTCCTGCTCCGTATCAACTTTGACCACACCTTAGAACAACCAGGCCAGAAAATGTCTTAGCGGTCTCTGTCCAAAGTCCTCCTGGTTGTTGCAGATCAAGTAGCTGTCGATACTTGATGATTTTGGCTGCCACACCAGTTGGCCACACCATTCCTCCCCTAGATTGTCCCTGTCCTTGTCAATCTGGACATGCTTCTGACTTGGATTGTTTTACACACTCTGGATACAGCCCACATGCATTAATTAATTAATACAATATATACTCTTAAAAATGTTTCACTCTGCACAGCCAGAATAAGACTGGCCACCCCTCAGAACCTGGTTCCTCCCCAGGTTATCTTCTTTCAGCCCTTTATACCGTTTTTTCTAGCCATTTGAACATCAACCTGTTGTTGCTTGCTCTTTGGAGCTTCAGGCTGGGTATTTTGTAAAAGCATGCCACGACAACTGTTAATGGAAAAAAGGGCTTTACGAAATGTGTGATTGATTGACTGAAGTCTTCTTCGGTATCATGCTACAGGCTTGGCACACCTGTATTTGGGAAGTTTCTCCTATTCTTCTTTGCAAAACCACTAAAGCTCTCTGAGGTTGAAATGGGCAACGTCTCTACATTTTCAGATTTCTAAAGAAATTGTTGATTGGGTTCAAATCCTGGCGCTGACAGGGCCCCTCAAGGACATTACAGACTTTAGTTTTGTTCACTTGGAAGGTGAATCTTTGGTCATGTATGATATCCTGAATGCTCCAGAGCAGGTTTTCATCAAGGATCTTCCTGTACTTCGCTCTGTTAATCTTTTCCTCGATCATGACTAGTCTCCCGATTCCTGCTGCTGAAAAGCATTCCCACAGCATTATGCTGCCTCCACTAAGCATCATTGTAAGTAAATAAGTCCCTGTTTTCTTCCAGATTTGACACTTCAATCTTTTCAATTTTCATATGACCATAGAATTTTGCCTATCATTATCTAAGCAGGCGTTTACGTGCCTTTTACTGAGAAATAGAGCCCTTCTGGCCACTCAACCACAGATAGTTGTTCTTCTGGACGGTTGTCCCATCTCCACAATTCTTAGGGTCGAGGAAAAGGGTCTGAATACTTGAAATTTTTGCATTGCATTGGACATAAATCAAGAAACTAGCTGTATGCACATAAAAGATCACCTAATGATTCTGTTTTCTCACAACAAAAACTGTCCCAACAGTTCTTCATACAGGCTACAGAGAATTTATTTCGTAAAGAATATTATACTTTTGGAGTGTCAATTGTTGTTTTATATACCAGATCATAGACCCGCTGACATATTATTAGTAAAAGACTTGTTACAAAAGGACTACAGCATAGGTGTCAAATCTTTTAAGATAAAATATATTTCACGATTAATGTTAGTCAATTTCCACCAAGCTTGTTTTTGCCAGACCGCGTAAATGGAGCCAGCCTAGGAGAGCGAATGTCACTGACTGACTCCTGTTAAATAGCGTAGTGGTTAGCGATGTGGACTAGTCTTGTCAAAGACAAAGCAAATTATGCATTAGGATGCATTCAGGATATACAACCTTCAGTAGCTACATTATAGTAAGCCTAAAGTAAAACTGTTTACTGTCATATTGCGACTATTTGAGGGATTTTCAAATTATGCATTACGATTTGTTCAGGATAGACAACAACTTCTCTGGCTACATGGTTCTCTTGTCTTTTCGCTTGACGAAGAAGTCAGTTGACGTCACATATATTGATAGTCATTTCCTTCACTAATGAAAATCGACTGTTGTGCCATGAAATGAAATAGCTTTGTCATCCTAAAGTTAATCTTCAATCCCGCTAACAATTGCTAAATTCTTATGGCTATTCCAAGTGCTAAGTTAGTAGATACAAGAAGACTATTACTAGCTAATAAGCTGTTAAAATGGCTGTGGCAAAAACCATGCAGTTCATATATGCTATTTGTGGTGTAGGTAACCTAAGAAACGTTAGTCAGGATGACACAATGCTTAATGGTGTGTAGCGACATATTCAAACTTGGCGTAATGTCAGTGCATGACAAAATTATCTAATGTCGAAGCTATACCGACAGTTCAGAAACATATAGCTCTGTGGCATAGTGGTTAAGTACATAGCCTCTCACAGAGGAGACCCAGGTTTGAATCCAGTGAGAGCAACAACATTCCTCACTTTTAAATCGCTGGCCGGCTGAACAAGGCTTGCCTGGTTCGTTTTCTGGTTTTTATTTGGCAGAGAGACTAATTCATTACATTCTTTTCTGAGTAACTGCCTCTTCCATTTCGGGTAGCAATTTGATGATTTGATCATACTTTTGTACAATGCACACATTGCCCTACATATTTTCCCTACAAATCTCTATGACAATATTTTATAATTTGTATTTACAATACCATTCACAATGGCACCATCATTACATTTTGCCAAAGTTTGGTCTTTTAGATTTTTCTGTTGCAGGAGGAAATTGGCTCGAATCAAGCACCATCCAGTGTATGGCATGGCAAAAGGTAAGGATAGCCTTCCTTTTGGAAAATCATTTTCACCTTGTACGAATTTCACACATTTAAACCACCAAAGCACCCCCAGAACATCACATTGCCTCCAACATGCTTGATAGAGGGCGTCAAGCACTTCTCCAGCATATTTTCATTTGGTCTGCATCTCACAAATGTTTTTCTTTGGGATTCAAACACCTCAAACTTTGATTTGTTTGTCTATAATCCATTCTTCCAATATTCCTCTGTTCAGTGTCTGTATTATTTTGCCTATTTGAAGCTCTTCTTTTATTGGCCAAACTGAGATATGGCTTTTTCTTTGCAAATCTGTCTAGAAACCAGCGCCCCGGGGTCGCCTTTTCACTGTTGACATTGAGACTGGTGTTTTGCAGGTACTATTTTATGAAACTGACAGTTAAGGATATGTGAGGCATCGGTTTCTCAAACAAGACACTAATGTATTTGTCCTCTTATTCAGTTGTGCACCAGGGCCTCCCACTCCTTTTCTATTCTGATTAGAGCAGGGGTGTCAAACCGGTTCCATGGAGGGCCGAGTGTCTGCGGGTTTTTGCTCTCACCTTGTACTTGATTGATTAATTAGGTCACTCATTGGTTAGTTTCTACCCTCACCTGGTTGTTTAGGTCTGAACTGAGAACCAATTTATAGGAAAAACCATAAACCTGCAGACGCTCGGCCCTCCGTGGAACCGGTTTGACACCCCTGGATTAGAGCCAGTTTTCACTGTTCTGTGAAGGAAGTAGTACACAATGTTGTATGAGATCTTGGGTTTCTTGGCAATTTCTCATATGGAATTGCCTTCATTTCTCAGAACACGAATAGACTGATGATTTTCAAAAGAAAGTTATTTGTTTCTGGACATTTTGAGCCTTTTATTGAACCCACAACTGCTGACGCTCCAGATTCTCAAGTAGTCAAAAAACGCCAGTTTTATTGCTTCTTTAATCTGCACAACCGTATTCAGCTGTGCTAATATAATTGCAAGAGTTCTCTAGTGATAAACTAGCTTTTTTTAATTATAAATTTGTATAAGCAAACAACGTGCCATTGGAATACTGGAGTTATTGTTAGTGATAATGGGCCACATTTTGCTTTTCTTTCAAAACCACAGACATTTCTAAGATACACTACCATTCAAATGTTTGGGGTAAGTGTCCGTACATTCTTTTTATTAGTAAATGAGCAAATATTTCTAAAAATGCTGTTTTTGTTTGGACATATTGGAGCAATGTGTGTAGATTGAGGGGGGAAATCAAATGGATTTGAGGATAAAACTGTAAAATAACAAAATATCGAGTAAATATAGGGGACTAAATACAATACGAATACAATGTGTGGTGTGAAGAGTCGGTTTCAGAAAAAAGGCAATTTCTAAAGTACTCTAACTTGAAGTACTTAGAAGATCTAAACCTAACAATGACTTGGACTATGGTGAACTGAAATAAATCCTCAAGGAAGCTAGGAAAGATTGCAGATTTGATAATCAGCTCACATTTACATGAAGGAAAAGCATCCTTTAATCAAGGTAAAATGGTTCAAAGAAAAAAAACAGGTTCAAAATCATTTCTCAGAATTATCACAAGAAACACTGAGTTGCTTAACATGCATTTTAAATAATCTAATCTGTGGCCTAGGTGTTCCAGAATTTAAGTAGCGATGTCTGGTGCACATACAGCGCTCCAGCATTGGTTTGAATCTGACCCATTGCCATTTCAACTCTCTCCTCTATCTTGAGCCTCTGCACAATTGTTTTAGAAATGAAACGGAAGTGAAATAATAACCATACGCAATGCCAAAAAGTTCCTTCTAGTATGGGTCAGGATGTATAAACATTCTACAATATATACCCAAAGCCTTTCAACAATCAAACTGGGTTCCAGGATGAGTAGAATTGTTTTATCTGGCTAAGAATAGACAAAACGTGGAACTGTGAGAAAAGCAGTAATTGTTACTCAAATGGGTCTAATGTAAGTCAGTGGAACTATGCCTGAGGTAGATAGGGTAAATGTGGTTAAGGAAGATGAGCAGCTAAGCGATTTTGGGAAGGTCATGAATAAATTACACTTTTTTAACTGAATATTTAACTGAACTTTGCATGATGATGTTTGTGTCATTTTGATATAATACACCAGCAGCATAAAGAACAATCTGGTAATTGCTCCTTAAAAACTAAGAGTGCCTCTGAAAGTTATGTCAGTGTATGTTATACAGCAGCCTATGTTGGTCTGAATAAATGTATGCCTACAGTTATATACTACTCTACATCCATTTATATTTAGTATATAATTTTTGCTACAGAAAAGTGTCTTTTTAGATATGGGTTAAGTATATGGAGTAGATCCATGTTGACAATGGTTCACATTGTTCTGGGTATTTACGAAACATGGACATGCACACTTTCAAAGAATAAAGCTCAAAAACCCATCATTAGCATTCATTACATTAACAAGAAACACAATGAGATATTTAAGTTGTTCTATATCGGCCTAATATTGTATAATTTTGGAATTGTGACTTTTGGGGGAAAAGGCTGTTCATCAATTAATATCCTGACATTCTAGAAGAGACATGTTTATTTCTGGCTGAATTTCTTGTTCACATACATCTCACTATTTAGATACCGTTAAAAGGCCCTCCACCGTCTCTCTAGCAAAAAGTCTGACCACCGACTCCATTCTGCTCAGCCATGGCTACAGGCAAAAACTAAAACAAGATAGGCTAGTGGTAAGCCAGCTAATCGGAGGTAAAAGGTTTGTTCTCCCCGTTCCACCATGATGGACTGCCCACATACAACTCCAACTCAAATCACCAAGTATCCTGATGATACTACAGTGATTGACCAGACCTCAAACACTGATGGGACAGCCTACATTGAAGAGATGTAGGCAGTCCTCCCCTGGTCAAAATGGAACCAGGTAAACAACCGTTTCCCGCAATAGAAAAAACAACAACAAAATGAGATGATTGTCGAATTCAGGAAACGGAAGAGAAACCGTGCCCCCTTTATTCATTGGCAGTCTTGATGAGGTGTGTCAAATGTAAAGTTCCTCTGCAGGTCCATCACTGAGCATCATGAAATGGTCCAACCACACGGTTACAGCAGTTAAGAAGAACCCCAGATGACTGAACCGTTTTGGCATGTCCCAGAGGACCGTCACAAACTTGTAAATGCACCACAGAGCTCGCTCACAGGCTACATCAACACCTGTTAGCGCAACTTCCCGCGATCTTATGTCTCTTCAGGGGCTGGTAAGGTTACCCAGACACATACTCCGGAGCATGCTTTCCCTCCAAAAAGGGTCCTGTAGAAATACCCAAAGATCATCATAATGGGATATGGGACGTTCACTCACCCAGGACATTTTGGGATGTTCACACTGGTACCATTTAACAGAAACAGGCTAGGAGTTTCACACCCAGGACATAGGGAATGGAAAAACCCATCTGCCCCCAAGACAAGTTGAATCAGATCATGAAACTGTTGAATCAGACCACCAGTATATTGAATCTAAATGTCTAAAATAATCTTGTCTTGTCTTGTCTTTGTGGGGGTATCAGGTCCCCACAGGTACACATAGACATGGATCACACCCACACTCACTGGCTTGCACAAACATACACCCAGTTTACACTGCTGTACCATGTACATTGTGCTCACTTCCATCTTGTTGTATTCTGTCTCCTTGATTTAGTATTTGTTATTGTATTTGTAAACATGTATTTTATGCTTGTTTTGACTTTCTTTTCATTGTCTTACATTAGAGTGATTTCAATTAAACTATGTTGTTAAGGAGCTGATACACAAGCATTCCACTACACCCACGCAAACATCAGCCACAGTCTGTATGCAAACAACATGCAACATTGAAACACTGACACAAGCACATTGAGGATGTCATCACATACTGCTTGTGGCCCGACTGTTTATAAACCTGCATGACTAGTGTATTTCGGTCTCAGAGGCCATACAGTTCTTCTATCTGAGTGTGCAACTGTCCTCTTTTCCATGTAACTTAAATAAAAAAGGTCAGTTTTTTTTTTACAAAGGAAACAGTGCTAAGGTTTTCCTTCTGATACAGCAGGGAGTCCATTCATTCCACGTAGGGCCTAGTGTCTGCTGGTTTTCAGATTGTCTTTACAATCAGTGTCCAATTAAGGCTTAGACAGCCACATGAGGTGACCCTAAATGCTCAGTGACCCTAACCCATCAAGTTAAAAAATATATAAACCTGTCCATTGATTTAAGTAGACGCCTTTCTAATACAGTTTAACACAGGGCTTGTCCAAGATCTTATTTTGCTAACATTTCATGTAAGGATGGAATTAAACCTGTTACTGTACACTGGGGCAAAAACCTTCCATAACATAGGACTAAGTAGAGTTGGAAAAATTTGATTTTCCTCAGGCTATATAAGCTGTAACATGCAGCCATAAGTAGTTAGATGTTACATTTGAGTAATTCAGGAGATTGTTTAATCTCTTGAGCAATTTTCCATTAGGGTAAAGTGCCTTGTTCAATGGCACTACAAAATCCGCTTTTACCTTTCTGGCTCAGGGATTAGAACCGGTGCCCTTTTGTTTCCAGAACCAACGTTTCCCTATCTACCGTTTTTGTTGACTATAATAAATATTGTGAAATACAGTTCATTCGCAAGTATTAGCGAAAGATATGCTATACACACATTCAGCTAACAAAAGCTCTTCAAAATGATGGTGTTTTGTTTTTATTGCTCAAAAGGCAAGCATGTGAGAATCACCCTGTTCTTACATTAGCCTCAGGGTAGTACTATCCTCTGTAAACTATGATAAAGTGTTGTTTCTTAGTTCACCTACCAAAAAAAAAAACTTTACAATAAGACCTGTGTTACTAATAAGTCAACGAACAGGGCTGGAGGACTCGCATGGCTAACACCCTGCTGCATCTTGTTTGTAATTATAAAAAAGTCAAATTAATACTCAAAGTACTCAAAATAAGGTGTCTTTTGGCATCAGTCACCATTATCTACAGTAGTGTATAGAGGTCGTAAATGACATGACTGTAGATAAGTTAGATACCCCTGGAAAATGCTAAGTATTTGCCTAGAAATATCAATAAATGGGTGTTTACAGGTTTGGCAGTAAGGGACTAAAATGGATACATTACACCATAGAATGACTTCATTCACATGCCAGCATTTCAAAAAGCGCTGAAATATTACTTATAAGCATTACTCTCCTGTACAATGATCACCTCAACTGAGATCCTTTGGAAATGACCATATACAACGCAGGGGACAAAACTGTAAATTAGGTTAACTTACCCAATAGCAGAAGCCTATGGGTTTGTTTGTATTCTCTCTTCTCTGCTTTCAGGCTCTTATCTATGTTCCGACTTCTCTTGATCTCTGCTCTGATCCGTGCTTTCTCCTCCACTCTGCGTTGATCCCGAAGCTCCAGGTCGGAGCAATTGTCCTGCTGCACCGGCTCGCCATCTAGCCCAGAATTAGCACTCGTTCGCCCGCTGTAGGTTATCGACGAGTGGGGTCCTATTATCCTAGATCTAAAACTATGACACATCCCCATAACGAGCGGCCACGGTGATAATTCAATTAGCTAACACTGACTGAACGTGGGAACATCATCATCATGATGATAACAGTCTGTTTATTGTCAAATTCCGTTAGCGGACATGGGGTCGATGCAAATTAGAACAAGCAAGGTGTCCTTCTCGCACCTCTGAAAACCTAAAAGCCACTCACCGGATCAGACGAATATGAACCTGGCCTGCCAGCTGTTCTGATTTAATTAACTAGATAGCTTATTTGTTGCCCTGTTTGGTTCTTTAAGTCCTTTCTCATCCTTCCTCTTTCCTGTTACAATTTTTAGAAGCAACAGGGGGAGGCAGAGAAAAAGCCACGATTTTGAGTCACGTGATCTGCGTCATTCATACAGCCTACCTCAGCGCACCTGATTCATTCTCAAATAAATTATTCTCACAATATACAAGTCCATCGAGGGTTGGTCGTGTATACGCTAATCTTGAATAAATCGACACTTTTAACAATTAGCTGTTTATGTACTTCCAGTTGTACTATTTGTGTGAGGAAGATCCATTCGGCCAGTCCACACTTTAACAAGATGTATCTGACTAAGATTAGAGGTACAATTAGGGTTAATTCGGGTATTACGTTTTAGGGTATTACGTTTTAGGGTTAAAGTTAGGTTACGAAAAGGGTTAGGTTTAGGAAAAAATATTTGTAATGCTTCTCACTTTGATAGGCCAAAGTGTGTGTACGCGTGCGTGCCGGTGTGTATGTGCGCCTGCGCGTGAGCTGGCCAAACTTGGCCACACAAGGGTTTTTGACAAGGTCCGATTTGGCAAATGTTGGTTTCCCGTTAGATTCAGGGAAATAACTGAATTGTTAATATTGGGGTTCCTATTAGGTTATTGGCATTAACGAATAAGGCTTGATATTAGTGCTTGATTAAATTAAGGCATAAATGTTAGGGTATTGAAGTTAAGGTTGTGTTAAGGGTTAAGTTTAGGGCCATGAAATAGGGAACATGGATTTTGGGTTTACCGTTAAGTCTTAGGTCCCCACAAGGACAGAAAAACCATTGCGTGTGTGTGTGTGTGTGTGTGTGTGTGTGTGTGTGTGTGTGTGTGTGTGTGTGTGTGTGTGTGTGTGTGTGTG
>JACXGJ010008852.1:0-25889 GCA_016801105.1 Esox niger
TGGGTGCTGTTCATGAGAGACCAGAGGTATGGTGTTGTGTCTGTAGGTGCTGTTCATGAGAGACCAGAGGTATGGCGTCGTGTCTCTGATTCTGTTCATGAGAGACCAGAGGTATGGTGTCGTGTCTCTAGGTGCTGTTCATGAGAGACCAGAGGTATGGTGTTGTGTCTCTGGGTGCTGTTCATGAGAGACGAGAGGTATGGTGTTGTGTCTCTGGGTGCTGTTCATGAGAGACCAGAGGTATGGTGTTGTGTCTGTAGGTGCTGTTCATGAGAGACCAGAGGTATGGTGTTGTGTCTCTGGGTGCTGTTCATGAGAGACCAGAGGTATGGTGTCGTGTCTCTGATTCTGTTCATGAGAGACCAGAGGTATGGTGTCGTGTCTCTGGGTGCTGTTCATGAGAGACCAGAGGTATGGTGTTGTGTCTCTGATTCTCTTCATGAGAGACCAGAGGTATGGTGTCGTGTCTCTGGGTGCTGTTCATGAGAGACCAGAGGAACCACTCCAACCAGTTCTGTAGATTATCAATCAGTAACCTAAAACAGCAATAAATTATACTGTGAAAATATCTTTAAGATACTTCTATCATGCCAATTTAGAGTGACTTATGGGGATAATAATAATTTACTACTAGGGCTGGGAAAGCCTGTTATGTAATCTGACTCAACATAAAGGATAAATAGCTAGCCCCTTTAAAGGGCCAATCTAGAATAGCTACTGATAAACTTGTGGACCTGTAAATGGATGATATTTATCCATTCTTTGAGATTATAAGATTGGGGGACGTGAGGGCTGGTGTTGTCGTTTGTGTGTGTGTTTGGGGGAGGTTTTTTGGGTGGCCTGCCACAGGGGAGTAAATCAGTGTCATTAAGTTTGGATTTCAATTTGTTAATCAGTGTTTGTGCCTTTTAACACTGTTGGTATTTAATTTCTTCCTGAAGACAACTCGGCCATTAAATTGTTATTCTGTTGTAATTTATTTTTTGTGTGCGTTCAAATAAAATATATTAACAGAAATGGCTAATTAGCCAAGTTCAACTGAAAATGCTTAATTGTTTCAACTTTTATGGTTTCATACTTTAAGGGTAGTTACTGACATACCAGTGTGCTCACATATCCCAAATCTCTTGGTGGAGCCATGCTCTTAGGAATCGGGTAGTTCTGACAGAGACAGGGATCTGTATTTGTGTACAAATAATACACTATTTTTTGCCAACCGCCATGTAAATATGACTGCAGTGGTTTACGTTAGTAGACATATCAGGTCCAGCCCTGGCATTACGGTGAACTTAGGCAAGATTCGGTTAGGGAGTCACAGCACAACATTCTAACAGACTCTCTTTGAAGGCACAGAGAAAACTGTCTTTTAATCTCTTAAACCCTTACCCCCATGCAAGTTGGCCTATATGTAAAGGGCTCATTTGAAATGCTTCCCACAGAAGCTCTATTAAAAGCAGCGTAAAGGGTTTAATGGCAGCAATTAAAAAGGAACCAATTCAATGATTATGTGAAACACTCTCTAATGACGAAGAAAAGTCTTCAGCCATACCTTTAAAGTGCTTTTTTCTCTCTCCTAGCTGTGCCGTGTAGAAACAAGAGCCAGCACACTTTGTTTTGTTTGGAGCACAGAGCTGCATCCACACCATTGCACAATTACTGCTGTTGTTTACGCTGTACCCCAAAACGGCCCATTACAAATCACAATACGGGTTAGGTGAGCATCATTTGAAAGCTTGTTCTATTGCCAACGTGACTAGCCAAGTTATAAAATACAAGCTCACAGTGTCAGCCTTTAACAAGGCAATTCAGCGAAACAGATCGTAATATCCGTGCGCATGAAAAGGACTGAGTGCAAATCAAATGCATGTTCTGCTGCATGTTTCCCCCGCAATAGACTAACAGCCTAATTCTGTTAAGAGCGACCCAGGGTGTGACGCCATGACGTCTTGTAAATGTATGACAAACACGGTGATCATTGACTTTTAATCTGTGACCTTTGATCTGTATAGGATGCAGATGGATTCACAGGTGTTTGACTGGCCTGTATGACATCAACACTGTATGTATTATAATACTCTTCTTTCAAGATGTACCGAATCCTATTATTTACAGCAATCCGCCTTCTTAGATAACATGACGTTTACAAATGTCGTCCAGTTAGCGAGCGGGAAGGGGCCACCATATTTTCACGCGTTGTTCTCAGATTCAGAGTGGCTTTCAGTGACACCCCCACAGGTCTTTGAAGCATAAAGCCTGACATCATTCAGTTCCGTTTTATGTGCTCGTCCTTTTCTGAATCTGCCATTTTTAACCAGTCAGCCACAACGGCTGTAATATGTCTTGTATATCTTTGTCACCCCTGGTAGTTTTGCATCCACTCTTTGATTTGGTCTTTAGTAGAACCTTTGGTATAGTTTGCAACATTAACTTAGTTAATTTCTGGGCCTAATTCCTTCGTTATCATGTTTCAGCCATCTATAAGTACTCAAGTCTTATATTTATTCTCTTCAAGCATGGCATGTAGTATGAGGTGTCACCTTTTGCTTTTGATTTTGACTTATTTAAAAAAACGTTTCCCTGCATTTAAATGTTTGGCCACTAGTAGGCAGGAGACCATAACTACCTGAGAGCTGTCTGTCAAAGCTGACAAAACTGACCAATGAGATGTAGGCTGCTCTGCTCTTTGTGTCCGGGCCCCTTGGGGTCCTCCGAGTTGATGTCGTCTAAATCTGCCCTGTCTCAATGTTTCCAAGATCACTGCTCTGCCTTCATGTCTGAAGACGGTCCACTTTGATGATCTCAAAATCCTCTCCATCCTCTTCTTCCTCCTCCTCGTCTTGTTTCCAACTATTGATCCAGTGGAATGTGAGCCTTGTCTGAGACAGTTGACCTGTGTGACACGCACACACTCACACACAAACACAGGGAGACAGATATACACTATGCACACTCCCACACACCCATACACATAAACGGAGAGTCATACACACCATGCGCTTGCATGCGCACATGAGACACACACACACACACACACATACACACACACGCACAGACCTGGTGGGAGCAGTAGAAAGGCTGTGCGGACCCAACAGACATAGTTCCAGCAATCGATTTTGCGCTACTGTCTTCTCCTCCATCCCTCCATCGCTGCTCCTCACGTTGGTCTCCAAGCAATTAGGCTGCTATGGTTCCACTGAGTGCTCTGTGCCACATGGCTAATCTCTCTCCCTCTTTTCTTCATCGATTTCTTCATCCTCTCCGGACAGTGCTTGGGGGCTTTGACTGTCTGACACGCATAACCGGAGGTGTGACAGGTTTTAAACCACGATACTAATACCCTTTATTTGTCTGTAAAGGGCTTTCGTAACTGAGACTGTAATGGATTCGTGTCTGAGTGTGGGTCTATTGTGTTACCGCGTGTGGGGGTTCACAGTCTGTTGGTGTGTGCGTGTATGTTTGTGTGTGTGTGTGTGTGTGTGTGAGAGAGAGAGTGTTTACGACATGTGCCTTTGGGGAAGTGTGTTTAATCAGTGAGTGTATGTTTGCAACATGCATGCACTCTGTGTCTGTGGGATGTGTGTGTGTGTGTTTGTGTGTGTGTGTGTGTGTGTGTTTGTGTTTGTGTTTGTGTGTGTGCTTCTTTCCAGCATTGTCACAAAGACCAGACATTCATCACCCTTGAGAGTAACCATCTCTGTTCCCATGGCAAATGGCTTTTTGCATCCTTCTGTTGATCTGACAGGCCGCGGGATGCTGTAACAGCTTTAGACCGCTGTGTGTGTGTGTGTGTGTGTGTGTGTGTGTGTGTTTGTGGGACTGCATATATTTTCATGGTCAGTGTACATCAAGACTTCAACGTAATGGCGCCCCCATGGATCGAACGCCTTCCAGTCAGTAAACAGGATTATGACTGCTCATTTCTTCCTCACACAGATAACGGTCTTCCTCACTTATGAGAGACGAAAGCTATGTTCCGATGAAGAGTTAGCAAGCCTGCTGTTCCTTATACCAAAAGGAAAACAGAAATGTACACCTGAGCCCCTGTTGGTCTGCCGGCCATAAAGCATCATCGCCGTACTGTTGTAGATATAGGACTAAGTGTTGTGGGTGTTTCTTGAACTCTTCCCTAAACGTGCCTTTGCCCCCAATCCATGAAGACTAAATCAATCAAAATGGTTGCCGCACGACTGTGCCGTAAACAGCTCCCTGCTGCCTGCTGCATGTGCTGACCTGGGAATAGGGGAGAACTGACGTGCTGGCACTCAACCACGCAGAGACTGGCTTGTCGGCATGCCAGCAACTGGGCTTGTTTAGAAACACAATATGGCCATCTTGGCTGGGCACTTGGATAGACAGAGGGGGGAAACGAACGCTTGCCAGCCAAGTTCTGTCCTTCTTTCTTTTCTCTCTGTCTACACTCTGCAGGGAGCCGCGTGGGGAGGGAAACGATCTTTTAGGACTGATAGAAGGGAGTGATCAAACGCACAGTGTTTCTCTGAAACAATCCAACATTGTGACACTATCATCATGTGCTGTTTGATTTAGAGCTTTCAGTGTGATAATGTATTCATTCCATTTTCATTTTGATGTCTCACAAAGATATGACTGTTTTATAAAGGAAACTACTGAGAAAGAAAAGGGATCCACAAAGTGATAGTTGCATTATATAGTTTCCCAGCAGTGGTGTATTGAAGCTGTATCTTGTCTAACAAATGAAAGCCATTATTGCTTTTACATAATAGCGACATTAATAGAACTGATACCAGCTTTATCATGAGCTTGATCTGTCACCCGTCTCTTCACTGGAATATTGATGGCTAATAGCGTCTCTCTCCACAGTAGTCATCATTCTGATTATAGAATGGATATATCGGCCAGCCTGTCATAATAAATCTACATCATTAATTGTGCTGGACTGGGAGTAAAGGGAGATAAAACATGTGATGTGCGTACTGAACCCTTTCTTTGAAAATGACAGACAACTTACGTCAAAGATCACTGTGTAACTGCACTGGCTACCTGTATGCAGTAATGGCTGTAGGCAGATTTCCTTTAGGGGTGGGCAAGTACCTTCTGATTTTATATATATTTAGATACACATGTTAAGATTCAATACATCATGTTTCATCACGAAGTTGCAACTGAATCACGATACTTACTGAAGTGAAAAAAAACTCAAATAATATTTGGCAATATACTTCAAAGGGCAATCTTTAACTGATCCCCATTAGCAACCCCTATTAACAAAAGATTTTGAAATTACTTAGAACTTAATTTACTATTTAGGCTTGACTTTCAGTAGAATTCGGAAAAATATATTCTTAAGAAAAATCTTACGCAACTTAATATAATTATATTAATAAATAAAACAAAAATTTAAATAACTTAGGAGCAGCAGTGTGTCATTTTGAAAACTTAAGATACACAAAATATCTTTATAAAACCACTTCAAACACTTTATTATAATTATTTTGAGAAATGAAATCAACTTGTATACTAGATACTTAAAAACAGCAACATATATGAGTGTCAAGATTCTTGTTCAAAAACAATTATTGGTCTTTTTGTGGGTGGACTCCTCTATGCAGTTACAATATGAATTCTAGAGATCAGAGTATCTATACAATATTATGAAAAAATAATCATGATTCTACATTAAATTATTCTATTGGAGCAGCACTAATTAATTGACAGATGTACCTTCACATCAGAACATGTAGGGCTAAACAGTTTGGTTACGTTTAAGTGCTCATAAGCGACTGGGAATCAGTGTCACCTGTTTGGTGCAAATGAAAGTGACAACTGATGCACTAGAGAGGCAACAGCAAGACAACCCATATACGAAATGGTTAAGGTGGTGGCCACAGACAACTGCTCTCTCCTTCCTGACTGATTCTTCTCTAGTGTTCTTCACTTATGCTTCCTACCTGGACAGATTGATTTCCTGTTTAATTGACTTGGTGTAATACTGTGATGATTGTATTCCCTTAATGTTGTGCAATTTTGCAATTGGCTTAGAATTTTTTTATTTTTATTTAAGGACTGTGATCATTTAACGCCATTTATTATCACATAGTTGTTTAGCTCCTTTTTAAATCAGAATGATAACAGAAATCACCCAAATGGCCCTGATCAAAAGTTTATATTCCTTTGAATATTTGGCCTTACAAACACTAGGTGACACACACAAGTGAAAATGGCAATTAACAGTGTATAGTCAATGAGTTTGTTAGCATGTGGATGCACTGAGCAGGTTAGATACTGAACCATGAGGAGCAGAAAAAAATACCTGTGTAACAAGGTATTGGAACATGATAAAGATAGAAAAGAATATTTAAAGTCAAAGCCTTGCAAATGCCAGTCAGTACTGTTCAATCACTTCTTAAGAAGTGGAAAATGCAGGGATCTATTGATACCAAGCCAAGGTCAGGTAGACCAAGAGAGATTTCAGCCCAAACTACCAAAATCATTTTCGGAGCCGGAGCCGGAGCCGGAGCCGGAGCCGGAGCCGGAGCCGGAGCCGGAGCCGGAGCCGGAGCCGGAGCCGGAGCCGGAGCCGGAGCCGGAGCCGGAGCCGGAGCCGGAGCAGGAGCAGGAGCAGGAGCAGGAGCAGGAGCAGGAGCAGGAGCAGGAGCAGGAGCAGGAGCAGGAGCAGGAGCAGGAGCAGGAGCACATCAAACAATGACCCAACCAAGGGAGAAACTGACTGAACTAAATACACAGACTAATGAGGAGAACAGAAACAGGTGGGGGCAAAACACAGGTGAACTAAATACACTGATCAACTGAAACCAAGACAAGACAACTCACAGATCACTGACAAACAGAAAACACGGAACGGAACGGCCCCAGCAGGCTGGGACCGTGAGAGTTTTCTTTAGAAATGGTTACATATATTACCAGTTCTCCAAGGGTATGCAAACTTGGAGCCCTTTTAGGAACTTTATATATTTAAATGAATATAAAATAAAATAACTTAAACTAATATAAATTCCGGTTATTTAACTTTAGTATGTTTTAGTTGGCTAGCAAACACCAGGAATAATTGTTAACAGCCAGCATGGCAGAATGAAGAATGAACATCAGGGCGGCATCTCTAAAATGAATATCTTATTTTTCTAAAAATAGTATTTATATATTGTTTTCACAAATGTTTGAATCTGTTTTATAAGTGTTTTCCTTTTAAGACTATGCTTTGCCAGTGAGCAACAGGCCACCACTCAGGTCGTCTGTTCATGCTTACATATTTTGAAGCAAAAAATAATAATATCCTGAGCCAGTGCTAGAGGTGGTTTGATTAATGTTGTAAAATGCAACAATGGGTTTAAATGTTTTCGAAAAAGATATAGGGTCACAGACATAATATATTGATGAATATGATAGTTTTCCTTCTTTTAAATTTTACTATTACAATAGTTTGCCAAGTAAGCTTTTCAGCAATAAGCTGGGATCAATTAAGGCTAAAGTCTTTGCAAAATATATTTAACCTTGCTGGCTCTGGGAAATAAACAAGCAAACATTTGTTTACTAGACTACCCTTCAGATCAATGAAATTATTCAGTATACTACAAATAAAAAAAATGACCAACGATTAAAAACGACAGAAGTAACGATGTTTTGACTCTAGTTTGGGATTGCAAGCTTGTAGAGAATGTTACCCATATAACCCTGGTAACCCTAACGCTACACATTAAAAACATGTTAATAAAGCGAGATTAAAATGACAGAATTTTCCAGTTAACAAACATTGTTTTGTTAGTAAACAATGCTTCCTGCAAATTGTTCTGCAAAATAAATGAAAAACATAATTTTCATTGTCAGAGAACTAACAGCTATTTCTGAAGGTTAATGCAGATTTCCTTCATGTAGATACATGCCTGGGTTTCACAGGGTTAATGAAGCATTAGATAATTCCACTTATACTGTGG
Organism: Esox niger; assembly: GCA_016801105.1. Lineage (NCBI taxonomy): Eukaryota > Metazoa > Chordata > Actinopteri > Esociformes > Esocidae > Esox > Esox niger. The sequence continues at coordinate 7,929 of JACXGJ010008852.1, forward strand.
ATGATCTATCTAGCGAATAACCAATTTGCAGCAGATAAGCCCATCCCACGCATAGACAAAGTGTACTCACCAGGAGGTGGTTAGCGCTGTAGAGGAATATCTCTATATTATTCACTGATTTCCACATTAAAATGTCACACTGCATGAGTTTCTTCATGTCTCAGCTAAGTAGACATGAATGCCTCACATGCTCACCTGGACACACCTACTGCCACTCGATCTTGCTATCTCACAGGCTCTCTCTGTCCCTCCCGCTCACACCACCCCTGTCTTTGATGAGGCTGGTTAATGGGTGTGGGGGCCACTGGTTGCTTGCTGTCTCCATCTAGAAAGATTTCAGTGTGGAAGAGTGGTTCTGTGATTTCTTAATTTTTTATAGCTCACTTATTCCTTGAAGTGCCAGACAGGTGCAAAGCAACGGAGTGTAGTGGTTTAAGCCCAGTCTGCGGGGTAACAGCACAGTGCCACCCCGCTTTGAAATGTCCTTAAAACATTTTGGCTTGGTGTCAGTCTATCCCTAGAAAAAGTAGCCCTTCATGCCCATTAATAGAATGCTCACTTTTGTGCCGAACGAAGGACTTTTTTCTTGGTTCTTGATTAAATAAAATACAAACTTTCCCACTCTGAAAGTGTCTGAAGCAGACAGAAGAGTTCAAGATAGAGATCGGCACTTCAACGGCCACACTTTCAAGCCACAGTCAACGCTTGAGGCTCTTTCTTTTTTTGAAATATTTTTGATATGCTAACATTTCAGTAAACCCTTTCATGTCCCACCTAGTCAAATCTCATCTGATGACACTCGAGTACAAGGACTGGCCTCTCTGGGGACTGATAATCTCTGGTCTCTGGGGATGGGAAGAGTGATGATTATTCTTCCAACACAACAACAGGAAAAACACAACTAAATGCAAGAAAAATTGCAGAAACAAAAGCAATACATTTTCTGCAAACCAGCGTTGTCTACAAAACAACATCCATAGTCTGGGCGAATTAGGAGACAGCAAGTGATATTGGCATGGTTATTTTCCTATGTTAAAAATGCACCATTGATGTATGATTAGTGGAATTTGAGGGGATGGTAATGTTTGGTCCCTTGTTTCATTGAGTAAGGTTTAGTGTAATGCCAAAGTGATCACACTGCAAGTGGCTGTGCTTGAGGCCACAAGCAAAATCTCAGTGAGACAAATGGGAAGTCACAGTAATAAATTATTTCAACAAAGTCAGAAAAGACACATGCATGAGAGAGGAGATGGTAATTGTGAGTAGCACTACGATTGTGTTCATGTGAGTCGGCTCATGTGTAAATAACAACCTAGTCAGATGAATTTGCTAATTTTGCTGAGCAAGTGCTAAAATGTTGGATGGCCCACATATTATCTGGGAATTATTAATTTAAAAAATGCATTGAATTGGATATGGAAATTACATTCACCGGAAAATGACTTTATTTATAATTGTACCACAATGCATTATGACATACTGAGATCATATTTTGAATACAGCTTGCCAATTTTTGTTGTAACACTCTGTGTTTGATGGTACATTCCCTCCATATTAATCTGCTTCATACGATTTATTTTGTTGGAGTGGCAAACTCACTCTAATGCCTTCCTGTCAGAGAAAGAGTTGAATCTTTTACTCAATAATAGGCTCACTATTGAACATTCTCTTGTAATTGAACATTAATGGACTGTTCTGAGACCTGCACTGCGCTGCGTGAGTAATTGATTGTGATAGCTGTGTTTGTGGGCATGGTGTGTGTGGCTAGCTGTTGGTTGGGTGAGCAGACACTGTGAAGGAGGCAGCTGCTTTGTAAATCCCAAACCACTCCCTTGCCCTCACCAACTCACTCTGAGGGCCCAGCGTTCACACGTGTTGCTGACTACATTTCCAGTGGGTGACTTCCAGAGTGGAGAGGAAATCAATAAACCCATCAAGTTGCAGACACAATAGTGACCCGGGATACAATTCATGTTCCACTTTTATTATAACGCGCATGGAATTCAATTGAACAAATCCCTGCTGTCGTTTTACAAATCATTAAGTCCCGTAACAGTTCCACTAATTAGGAGGTAATTCATGTTTTGCGTGGTTAGTTTAGAAATCCAACATAAGCAAATTCATGTCTCATATAAATAGGGATGCCTCTCGATTCATTCGTTTGAAGTTCTGTAAAGTAAAATTACACAGTGCCTTATGGGATTCTACTTCGGGTTAGACAGCTACATCATTGCACACTCCCTGCAAGTGGCCACCGGAGGGTGGACCTAGCCACTACACCTTTCATTTTCTTTCCATCAGTTTTCCTACACTTCTAAGGGGAACGGGGAGGGTTTTTGCCACTACACCTGTAGTTGTAGTTGATATTCTGACCTGTAGATGGTGGTGGTGCTCTTCCACTCTCTTAAAATACTTCCTGGTAACCTCATTGTTCAGGCTGCAGGGTGTTCAGTCAAAGCTGCCTAAGGAAAGGGTTTATGGACCACAGGGTGGTCAGAAGCTGCAGGTAGGGAGCTTATATGGATTCAGCTTTAATGTGTGCAGTCGAGTTCAGGGAGTCGATGACCAACAATGCCAGCTATGTATCTATTTTTGCCTCGACCAATGTCTTTTGACTCTCGCTGTCTTCACACCTTTTCTTTTTACTTTCCCATTGCTCTTTTTCTCTCTGTCTTTTTATCCTTCTTTTATCACTGCTTCACTCGTTAATCATGCATGTTTTCTCTCTTCAATCTATCAGTCTCCCTTTGGCTCTCTTGCCTTTTCTTTCCTTCCTCCCTTTCTCTCTCTTTCCCTACATCCGTTCCCCTTTCTGTTTAGCTTGGTGTTGAGCGGAGACCATGGACACTGACCTCCTTGTAACCTCACACTCTTCTCTCTTTTCTGTCTCTGGCTGAGTTGATCATTGTGAAGGTTTGCTTTGAGCACAGATGGTGAGCTACAGGGACTTCCCAGGCTTGCAGCCAAGCACTAGCATGCTAGCTTTTCTCCGCAAATAGCAGGTAGAGATCAGGAATGCAATATCAATCAAAACTTAAATCCTTTGTGGAGGACCGAATTCAGTTATCACAGAGAAATGTTCTCATCTTACAATCGAATTGAGATCGCCTACTTCTATTAGGGAATAAACAAACAAATTGAAATGTTTTAGTTCTGACGGAAGCTGGTCAGGGATGAGCTGCAATGAGCTCAATTGCTCTGAATAGGATTCTGCACAGAGGAAAGACATCATAGTTTGCTTGCTTGTGGTACCACTCGTCAAATTGTATCTAATGACAGAAAAAAAGGGAAGATCCAACTGAACCTATTAACGAGTGATCTCTATACGTGGGATGGTCAATGAATATAGTTCCTCCAAGGATCATAGCAGCCATGAATATCTACAGCTCATTGTCTGAGCTTTTTCTGCCACCGCAGTGAGATACTGGCCAGGCAGAGACATCAAGAAGACAAAAGTTCATGGTTATCTTTCAACTGAAAGTTAACTTTTCTCCATTGTTGTGCCGAAGAGGTCATTCACTCTGTGTCGTTGACAATAGCAACTACAAAACAACAAAAGCAACAAGGAGAGAATCATCGCAATAGGAGGAGATCTATCTGTCTGTATCTCCAGTATGGCAGAGAGCAGCCAGCACCACTCTCCTCTCGATTAATGACTGCTTGACTGAGTAGGGCAATTACTGAAGATAGATTTCATTATACCATTTAAATTGCTCGAAATTAGATTACCTTGAATCTGCTCTATTGGTGGACGATGGTAGGGTTGTATCGTGTAGACAAAGATGCACATTAGAGACATAATCCTAAAGGAACTTGGAGAAGCTGAGGTTTATATGAGATACATAACAAGGTACTACTTATTTTAATTGCTGATTTACTTGGTGGAGTTTCTTTATGTTGTCTCTCATTTCCATTTTGGCAACACTGGACATCTTCAAAAGGCAAGTAATGTTAACAAACAACACCCATCTGTGGAAACATTAAATGTCAGCAGTAGCTAGAAGGCAGAGCAGCAGTGGTGACTTTGCTTTGCTACTAATTAGCAGTGATCAGAATAATGGTGTTTAGGAGCCCCCACTCCAGAGGGTTAGGTAGCGGGTTAATGATGCATTAGACTGAGACTGCCCTCTCCGGCTGAAATATATGACAGTATGGTCCTACTCTCTCATGGACAGACCTACATGATCTGCTTATATGAATAATCTTCTGCCTTATAGAAAACATTTTACCCCCGCGTCTTAGAGTTGTTGCTGAGACAGCTGAATGAACTATAAAACTTAACAATGGTCCCCTTTAACAGTGAGATCTTACCCATCAGGCATCCTGACAGTATTGTCAACCACATCCTGATTGTACTGCTAACCATATTCCATATTTAAAAATGTTTTCCCCTTACTGCTGCATAAATCAAACATTTTGCTTTAAGTAAGCGGTGTTCAAGTGAAAGTTACCTTGTCAACACTCCTAATTGAAGGAGGTGAAGGGGGTTGCAGCAGTTGCTCTGACACCAGAATGGGATTTGATTACTCAGCTCTGACAGCACTGAAGGCATGTTTAGAAAGAACTCAGAGCTAGACAGACAGGCTGATCTGTTGAGGTTTGTATGATGAAAGCACAAATATGACAACAGGCACTTGTACAGAGCACTTTAAAGATGACTAAATCCCCCATGATGCTTCACTCTCACAGCACCAAACTTCGTGTGAGGTCCTGTCACTTTCAATATCTTGACCAAGTCTTTAAACGTTTAAAGTTTAAATGCTATAAAAGTTCTGCCTTTAGTTAAAGTTACGGATCTTGTTTTTCTTGCATGAAGCAACGATTGCAAAACCATTGGGGCACTTTTGTTGTGGCACAGGGACAAGGTGTGTTATTGCATGTAACACCACCAACAAGCTCTGTGAGTAATTTCTGCCGACATGCTGCAGGTGAGACGTATCTCACACCCGAAGATAAGGGCTGAATAATTCCAGCCAGATTGGCGCCGTGTTGTGTTAGAAAGGTGACATTTAACAGCGAAGTGTGCAGGGGAGGGAGCTGCGTTCGTTCACCGGAGATGATTAAAAGAGCACTTCAACCAGTTGAGAGAGTTATTGCTCACGCTCCCCTGGCTAACGTGCAGACAGAACAGAGCTACCTGTGTGTTTGTACTATGCCGGCAATCTCACCTCTGTCTATTTTGTCTCTATTTCTACATCTGCTATTCCTTTTTTTTGCTTCATTCTATCCCTCCATCCACATCTAGTATGTTTTCCTGTATCGTTAATGAGAGACACAACACAGAGCAGCTCCGTCTCAGTAAGGGGTAGATGAGGGCGGGAGGGAGGGTGGAGTAAGGACTTGAGAGTGCTGGGGATAAATAATCATATTTCTATGCACCCACGATGCTGGAAAAGCACCATCTGGGACACGCGTTGGATTTGCATTACAATATAAATGGGAAGTCGCTGGAGCTGAAAGGGTGATGTGGAGTCATTCAGCCAGCCACCTTCACTCCCTGACAGGTCGCGTCTCCTTCCTGTACTCTGCCACCGCGCCGCCACAGCTCCTCGGAAGGAGGCAGTGGATGCTTTTTTGGCAGACGGCTTGCCGTCGTACTTCATGTCGCTCTTCGGCTCCCCCCCTTCACACTCCTTTTAACGCGCAAGCTTGTATTTTTCAAATGCCACATTTCCACAAGCTCTGCACCGCGTCGTATGCGCCAGTGGCTTCCCGCTTCGACGCGATCTTCAGTGAACCCCTCGAAACCTTGTTCATAGATGAGGGTGTGAGTGGGGACGGGGCGGGGCGGGGGGTGAGGCCGCTCCAGAGCGATGGGAGTGTTGACAACAAGTGTTTTAAAGGGTGGATAGGATAAATTATGAGATGAGCGGGAGAGTGAGAAGACTAGTCTTGGCCCACACCCTTTTGGATCAGTTTCTTCAATTCTGTGCAAGGAATATATGTTCTGTAAGCCCAACATGCTTGGAATAGTTCCAGATAAAAGATTATGGACCTGGATCATACCTTATGTAGTCAATCTGACATGCAAACTGAATGCCAATTAAAGTCAGAAAGAAAGTAAGAGAAAGTAAGGCTAACTTCTGCCCCGGCAGACTGCTGAATAAATGCTTTCTGGTTTACTAATTCAATTTAAGGCGGGGTGAATGACAAAGCAGTGCAATGAGAATCAAAATGTTTCACAACAGCTTTGTGGAGATGATGGATGGATTAGATGATAGAACAGCTGAGAATATTGATTTTTTAACAGACTTTCTTTGCCTCTATCTCATTTTCCTCATCTTTGTCCTTCTCCCCTTCCCTTTCTCAACTCTCTTCATTTTCTCTCTTCATCCATCAAAGCCGTGACACAATCCCTCTCACCCCTCCCCCTTTTCTCTCCATGTCCATTTTGCTTGTCTTGACTTCACACACTAAAGTTGCCTGTCCTGAGAGTGTGCCAACTGATTGTAAATACTTTATTTAAGTTGTGATGGCACGGCACCCTCACTGACACCCAGAAGATGTATATTTGAATGGTGTTCAGATGACTGGCTCTGCTATATAGCCTTGCTCTGAAGAGGCACTGAGCCTGACGGTAATATCACTGTAAGTGGGGCATTGTGTTCACTGATGCGCCATGAGAGCTGTAATCAAATGATAATTACATTTTAAGAAGGAGCTTGTTGATTTGAACACATCACGAGCGTTTGCTTTCAGCTGTCAGAGTTGGGGTTTATCTATCGACAGAAATAGTTCCTTCTCATCCAGGGTAGGATTACTCGTCAAATGTTAACACTACATATAACAGTTATTGTTCCAAGAGGAAACATGCTAACAAGCCAGCCAATGCCTACAAATCCCAACTGTTATTTGGGGCTCTGATTTGGCAGAGGCCTTGCGAAACAATATTATGTTTGCACGTTTTTGTCTTCAACCAAGCCATGTTATATAAAAGGAACAAGCATGTAGAAATATTAAAGTGAACAACAGTATGAACGCAACATGACAATTGCAAAGATTTACTGCCTAGAACGTTTAAAATCTGAAGTGAAGAGCCATGAAGACCACACAACTCTGGAGTGCCAGTGGCCATGTGAGGTGAACATTCGCCCATTGAAGTCGGTTACCACGCTGAACTGCAGTCAACAACCGGGTCAGGATGGCGAGCATGCAGACCGTATTTCACAGTTTGTGAAGAAATGATTTGGTTAGGATACCCATAGAGCAACAGCAGTTTGGGTGTCTGGTCTCAGATGATACCGAAGGTGAAGAAGCCAGATGTGAAGGTCCTGAAGTGTTGTTAGGTCATTTGGGCTTCCTTCCAAATTCTCTAAAATGAAGTGGGAGGATGCCTAATGTCAAGAAATGAATATTCAATTCTCTGGCAATATCTCTATCTCTATTCCTGCAGACAGCATGCATGTATGCTTACTCAATACAAATCTATAGCATTGTGTTATGTGAGACAACTGCGCAACACCCAATACCCCTGTGACAAAACATAGTCACCCCTTCACTCCAGAACTGGTTGTGCCATGAGTGACAGCAGCCAAACGACTTTTGATGTGTTTCTGGGCTTGCCACAAGATCTGAGTTAATATTTGTGTTTGCATTTTGTGTAAAACTGCCCTTGTGTTTTGATTAATATTTTTCACCTTACCTCGTGTGATTCTGCTTCGACACATGGATGGTCTTTCATTCGTCTTTATAATTCTTTTAGAAATTGAGAATTTTGGGGTAATTCAATGATTAATAATTTTTTTAAGTAAATAAATAGCTGTCGATGCATTATTAAGACCTATACCATAATTTGGTAATGGAATGTATACATTTTATGTTTATTCGCATTTAAATGAGTCTTGTAGTCAAATTACGTGTTGAAAATGTGATTGAAACAGAGGTCAATAATCTTGCTTTCCAGTTTGCTCATATTTTTAGTGTCACATAAATCATTACAGAGCAGCTTGATTTGATTTGCACTGTCAACATGATTACATACAAAGAAATATAAATTACAATAAAAAGTTTGGTACCTCCACATTTATTTCCTTGTCTTAAAAAATATTTCGATGGGTAAAATGCAGATGAGACCCCAGAACCGTACTTTGGTGACTCTAAAACAAATATTTGTTTGCAGAATTAATGGCAAGAGGGAAATTTATCAGATGTAAAGTAATATGTTTTCTGTTACACCCCTAATTCATGCATAGCAAATGACAGATGACACTCAATTTTCTTTTCTCCTTCCCTCCTTTTGACACCTATGTGACAACACGCATCTCTGCGAGCCTGGCTGTCATCTCTTGGGTGGTAGCCTACCACTAGCTTAACCTTGACAAGACTGAGCTGCTCTTCTTTTACAGAAAGACATGTAGGACATATCCATCCTGGTTGACTGCTCAGTATCATCCTTAGTGAACTTAGCAAATAATGTTCTCTGCTAACGTCAAGGTTGTGATACTCACCAGCAGGTTCATGCTCTACAACATTTGCAGAGTACAACCTTACCTCACGCAGGAAGCAGCCCATAAACTCATCCAGGCACATGTCATCTCACATTTGGATTACTGCAACTCACAGTTAGTAGGGCTCCTGCTGTGTGCAATCAAACCCTTGCAACTTATTCAGAATGCAGTGGCCAAGCTAGTTTAAAATCTTCCCAAGTTCTCCCAAGTAACACCGCTTCTTCAAGCATTCCACAGGCTTCCAGTTGAAGCTTGCATATTGTACACGGCCATGGTTACTACCTATGGAGCAACTTCGGGTCAGTCCCCAATCAACACAGTCAAAACCCCATTGGTGGAACTAGCTTTCCCTGGAGGTAAGGATAGCAGAATATCTGTCCATCCTCAGAAAACATCCGAAAGCTCCCCTTTTCATAGATTAGCCACCAATTGATTCCTCTGTTGTCTTTTTGTAAACTTTGAATAATACACTGTCTTATGTTGATTTCTGTGGTCTTCTTTCAGGCATTTCTTTGTCTAGAATGGACCTACTACCAAACTCTGTGGTTGTTTCATGTAGCGCTTCTAAAATGTATGTACTTACAGTAAGTCGCTCTGGATAAGAGTGTCTGTATAATAACAAAAATGTAAATCGATTGAAATTATTTGAAAATGTTGATTGCCCATCCCTTCTGTCGGTCATTGTCTTCTGCTGGCTCTGACCACCATCATTTTTAACCACTTGTATGAGGTAAAGAAGTGTTTGTTTCTTTTCAGACAAAAAAGTTCCACTCTTCAATTTATTTTATTGTAAATTTTTCCAGGAATCTTGTAGATGTAGTTTATTTCAGGGAAACCCATTTTTTGGACGACATGGGACTTGTTATTTCTTGGGGATGCTTAGTTGCCTCAGGACTGGCACAACTCTCCATTAGCATTAGGAACTAATGAGGATCAAATCACGATTCAACATAATGTAAGTAAAATATGTAACCTACATACTGGAGGTAGCAGTACATTAACATAACAATTTAACCATTTAGAAGAGACTCCCTTCCAGAGTGACCCAGAGCTAATTAATTCTTCAATAGATAGCCAGGTGTGATAAACATCTCAAGTTTCACCATTGGGTTATAATCATACGAAAATAAAATGTTCCATAAAATATAGTGCTAAATATATACAAATAGATACAAATGTCTATCTTGTCACAATCTCTGTCATGCTGTGAGGTCTTCTTTTATCTGTCTGAAGCGTCATGTTGTCACAGCTCCGTTTAATACTGTCTGTTTCCCTGTCTGTTTTCTGGACCTTGAGACTATACAGAGTTTATACAGTACGTTGCATTGTATAGATGAATGAGCGACCTGTGTGCAAACTGCCTGAATACACAGTTTGAAACCTTCCTCACATCAACACCCTGCACAAAGACCAACACTCCTGCTGTCAATTTCTCCTCCACTCTGAGCCAGGAGAGACTGACGTGCATATCATTGACTTTGGCCCTCTGTGTACATCAAAGTGCAATACAATCTGCTCTATCCCGGACTAACTGCTTAGGTCATTATTTTCCACACCCAATCACACAACTGTGTAATAGCCGAGGTGTGTCAAAACCGGGCCGGTTAAACCTGCTAGCTGAGGTGACAAAAAATCGGACTAATAGCTGTTCTGTATCAGAGAATTCCTAAGGAAAATGTCATGTCATCCATCCGTAAGCTGAATCTGAAGGGCAGCTGGGTCAGGCAGCAGGACAATGATCCAAAACACACAAGCAAGTCTGCATCAGATAGTGGCTGAAAAGCAACATGTTTCAAGTTTGGGAATGGCCCAGTGAAAGTCTAGAACTAAATCCAATTGAGATAATGTCGCGGGACCTGAAACGAGAACAGATTCAGGTCAGATTAGGCTGCTTGCCGCCATCTGCTGATTTAATACTGTAATAGCGATTCAATCTTCCAAACATTTCACTGACCCGCTTCAGCATCTGAGTGTTAGAGGACATGTTTACTGGTCAGCATCTAACCTTTTTTTTTTACGAACTAATTCTCTGATGTGCTGCCATTACTCACAGATGTACAGTCCTAATAAATAATACTTCCAAATGCACAAAGAGCCTAAAACGGGAACTTTTCAATTTCACACCTCTTCCATTCCCATCACCTAAAACATTAGACAACCTATTGGAGGAGAAAGCCATAGGTCCCTCCCAGTTGACCAGTTCTTCTAATTGGGTTTGAGAAGGCAACATTGAGAGACAGTGATGTCCCAAAATGTAACAGATATTTTCCATATCACAAGTTCTCTAAAGATCCTGTTTTGTAAGGCATGCAACCATGTCGTTTTTGTAACATGAACACAATCAATTATTACTGTGCAATTTTGATCAAGTTACCCAGTTCAAAGTATTGCAATTGAATAATACCTCCTTTATGAATGAATTTCAGTCAGTATATCAGCTTACAGCAGCAAACTCATTCAGCTAGGAGCAGTGTTGGGATAACATCTAGAAAATAGATTGGCATGTTTACCTCGTGGGCAAAGGTTATTAGAAAATATAAGGCATATGTGTTTTTGATAGTAATATTACAAGTAGCAAAGCAATATTTCTTAAACAGACAATGACAAAAAATGTCTCCAATGTGATGGTATTAGTTGGCAGGGTTAATTAATTTATCACTATAGGCACAGAGGTTTAAAACACAGAGAAATATTATTATTGCAATACTTCCGGGAATGGAAATTGTATTTAGTGGTTACTTTTCCTGAAATGATAATGCAAAAACCTAGATTTGAGACATTGTCTCAAATTGCCATATCTACAACCACATGAAGTGACAAAAATCTATCTATAAACAACTATCCCGAAGGAGTGTTTTGATTTGATTTAGTTTGGCTTGACAAATTGTGCATAGTCTATTTGCACATGTGTTCAAATATTGCCATGACATTTCCTTAAGCTGAAATGTATTTCTTTAGGAAAAGCAGTTTCTGCCAATCTTCTTACTAAACGGTCTTTGTTCTGATGTATTTCAGAACCCTTTTAAGGCATTTTTCTTGGTAGATGTCATTTAAGCGATGAGATGGTTTGAAGAGCAGCTATTTATGGGCCAGTACCAGCTTTGTTATGAGAAGTGGCAAATTCTCTGTTGTGCTAATCCGAAACCTAGTGTATGGAATGCCGTTTGCTAATCAAATCTATATTTAACACATTCAATTCGAAACTGATTACTGCAAATGGCTAGCTAGTAACTGTACAGAAGCCTAACCTATAAAAACTGTTAACTATTTTTTTTGTCTGTATACAACTCTAAGAACATTGGTGGTGTCCTTAGAGTGTACTAGGCCTACTTGTTTGTCAATCAACAAAATATCTTTTTGTTGTTATTTTTTCATGTAGTTAACGTATTTCTTCACAAAGTTATATCAAGCACATTAGTTGGGAAAGGGCAATTTGTTTTGTTGCACCCACTCTAACCTGCTGAGAGAGCAGCGTGTTTCCAGACACAAGTCCAACACTTCAAGTGAATTATGATGCTAGACATGTTGATTGCAATTTGTCCATGCTTTGTCCCTGGCTGGATTTGAAACAGTCTCCTGTGTGGCAGAGCGCGTCTCTAACCACTATGCTATTTAACAATGGGCGGGTTGATGGGGCAGGCAGTGACATTCACTCCGCTTGGCCGGCACCGCTTACGTGGTCCGGCAAAAATAGACTCTTAGCTTTCATTTCACACCCAGTTTGGCATGCGCTTGTGAACTTCACATGTTTGGGCTCATGGGTCCTTCTACATGGAAATGCCCCTCTATCAAGCCAAAAGTGGATACATGGAATGATGGATTTAGATGCTTGACGCTAGGCTACAGGATGGTTGAGCTATATTTAATTGTCTAGTAAATGGATGAAAACACAACAGCTTGGCCTGCATTTCACAAGTGCAATCAATGCAAGGCTATCTAGTGTGGCAGAAGGGCAAGACTGTAGTGCAAATATACAGCAACCTTCTTGCATGAATACATCAGTGAATACATTGGCATAAACCCTTTACCAAAGAGAATGTTTTTGATTGGATTGGTGGTAAGATAATTTGGCATTTTACATTTTAGGTCCCTAAATAAACCTTTAAAAACATTATGCAAATACTTTACTTATCATGTATCAATCATTGTTCCTACATTTGCACATAGAGTATTTATTGATGATTAATTAATGGTTTTACTATTTATGTGATTAATGGTATCTGTATGCCATTGTAGTAGAGATACAATCATTTAACAATAAATTAATTGTACATTAATAATCAACTAAAATATTGACCTCAGTTGGTGACATACATATGTACATCCTTATAAATCATTCAATCCAATCCTTATATATATCTGATTTTGCACCCCATAATGTGAAGTGTGCGCTATTTATACTTTAACAGCATAAATTACCTGTACATTACTTCTTACTCTGTAAAAGCCGGCCTAGACGTGGACAAAATCAGCCACAACTGTTGTTTTCAGGGTTGTGGTCAATTGCTTTTCCACTTGGGCAAATTCACTGAAATATTTGCTTTCCTGAATTTAGTGAGTTTGAATGTAATTGACATAGATATGAAGCAAGAGATGGAATTTATAGTCCCATCCGATGTCCCAACATGTTCAACATCAAATGAGTGACAGATTGAGTCCTAGGTTTTGAGATGTCCTTGCTAGCTCAATTAGTCTTCAATATCTGATTAAAGTTCTACCTTATTATCAGGCTGTAACACTGAAAGCTTGAGTTCACAATAATAACCAGTGACGCTGACGGGGGGGGGGCAACCGGTAACGTTGTCCCGGGCCCAGGCCTCAGGGGGCCCATTTGGTTGGCTTAAATATAATTCTTTATTAGTCAGTCAATCTTGGTTTTTAGTACTACCTAGCTAAACTATTAAACAGTAAACGTTTATGACCTGTTTTATGAACAGTAACATAATTACTATTTATACATTTTTTGGGCCTGTGGTTTGGGTCCTAAATGTTAAATTTTGTCCCAGGCCCTTGGATTCCTGCCGGCATCCCTGATAATAACAACTAATAAGCACACAAGTGTAATGTAGCAGTGCTGATCATGTCTTTTTTATTTCCTGTTACAGAATACATACCACCAAACTTGACAAATGTGAACAATATTATCAATATTAAGAAAGTTATATTAAAATTCAGAAAATGTAAAGTGTAAAACCTTCGGTAAGCATATAGGATAATCCGTTTTAGGATCAGTCTGAATGTACTCTTCAGTAAATTGTATACTCTAGTTTAGCACAAATGTTATGTCTGCCAAATACAAAAACATTTTTGTATGCTGAAAATGATAGACACCAAACACATTTTTACAAAACATTTATTTTTTCAACTGAACTGGTGGAGAGAGAGGTAGGGAAGGAAAGAATGAATTCATTATTAAAGAATGTGTTATCTGGATAAATACGCTATTTCACTGTTCTCAGTGTAGAAATACCTATGGTAAGTATCTTGGGAAACCTGACAGCTGTGCTGCACTCTCCTTATATCGCTCTGTGTGGGTTTCTTTGTAAAAAAAAAACTGCCACACTTTACCTATCTGCCTGAGACAGAACAGAGATGTTTCATTGCAGTATATTCCTGTAATACATTCATGTTCTTCAGTGTATCACTGTGTTGGTGGTTTAATATTTTTATTCTGAAGCAGGTTGGGTGCATTTAGGGACAGCACAGGATCACACACTTAGATTGTGCGATGACTGAAATTATATATAAATAAATCCAACTATATTCAGTTGGAATTTTCTTGATGTTAGTGTTGCTGGCAACTGTTAAATGCAAGGATTGGCTAGACCATATTAGCGGCAACCTTGCACCATTCTAAGTATCACATTTTGGTGGATTATTTAGATAGTGTATTATATTGATTTTGTAGCCAAGCATACTAAAATGTGCTATAATTGTAAATATTTTAATAACTCACTATTAACTGATGTGTACTATTTTGTCTACATGTTCATAACAGAAGAACTATCATACCTCAGTTAATTTTGAAAGCAGGTGGTTTAATGACATGGGGCACAAATTGGCCCAAGTTTGACATAACAATTGAGGGTCCTTTTTGGCTTGAGTTTTACAACTTAACCTTCTGTTATACTGGTACTTTATTTCTGCAGAAGACAAGTGTAAACTTATATTTGTGGGATACAGGTATCACATTTCATGCTTCAGTAAAGGTAGAGAAACTAACTTAAACAAATGAGCTAGAAAGTGAATGCAATACTGCCCCCGCTGCTCTGATTCTCCGGCCAATCTCCCGTCATTGTCCCCTCACTTGCGAACAAGACCCCAAAAACTTGAACTCCTTTACTTGGGGTAATGCCTCATTCCCTACACGGAGGAAGCACTCCATTGATTTCCTGCTCAGAACCATGGCCTCAGATTTAGAGGTGCTGATCCTCATCCCAACCGCTTCACACTCGGCTGAGAACCAGTCCAGTGAGTGCTGAAGGTCACAGACCGATGATGCCATCAGGACCACATCATCTGCAAAAAGCAGCAATGAGATCCCCAGCCCACCGAACTGCAACACCTCCCCACCCTGACTGCGCCTCGATATCCGGTGCATAAACATTACAAACAGGATTGGTGACAAAGCGCAGCCCTGACGGAGGCCAACTTCCACCTGGAACGAATCCGACTTACTACAGAGATCCCGAACACAGGTCTCGCTTTGGACATTCAGGGATTAGATAGCCCTAATAGGTACCTCCTCACCCCATACACCCGCAGCACCTCCCACAGTATCTCCCGGGGGACCCAGTCATATGCCTTCTCCATATCCACAAAACACATGTTTACTGGGCATATTCCCAGGCCCCCTCCAGGATCCTTGCAAGAGTAAAGAGCTGTTTACTCTTGCAAGTTGTTCCACGACCAGGACGGAATCCGCATTGTTCCTCTTCAATCTGAGGTTCGACTATCTGCCGAAACCTCCTTTCCAGCACCTTTTAGTTGACTTTCCCAGGGAGTCTGAGAAGTGGTTTCCTTTTTTGATCAGGGGAACCACCACCCCGGTCCGCCACTCCTTAGGCACTGTCCCCGACTCCCACGCAATGTTGAAGAGGCTTGTCACCCAAGACATCCCCTCCACATCCAAAGCTTTCAACATTTCTGGACGGATCTCATTAATACCCATAGCTTTGCCACAGTGGAGTTGTTTGACTACCTTAGTGACTTCTGCCAAGGGGATTGACAATGCTTCCCATCAGCCTCCAGCTCTGCCTCTACTATAGAAGGCGTATTAGTGGGATTTAGTAGTTCCTCAAAGTGTTCCTTCCATCGCCCAATTACTTCCTCAGTTGAGGTCAACAGTGTCCCATCCCTACTGTACACAGCTTGGATGGTTCCCCGTTTACCCCTCCTGAGGTGATGGTTAGTTTTCCAGAAGCACCTTGGTGCCGACCGAAAGTCCTTCTCCATGGCTTCCCCGAACTCCTCCCACACCCGCTGTTTTGCCTCTTTCGCGGCAGAGGTCGCAGCACTTCCAGTCCGCCGCAACACTGCAACCGCATCTGGAGTGCACCGGGATAACATATCCCGGAAGGCCTCCTTCAGTCAGACAGTGTCCACCAAGGTGTTCTAGGGTTACCGTTCCTTGAGGCACATATGACCGTTAGACCACAGCTCCCAGCCGCAGCTTCGGAAATGGATGCTTTGAAAATTGACCACTCAGGTTCAATGCCCCTAACCTCCACAGGGATACCAGGTGTGAGATGAAGATATTTCGGACGGGGGCCTCCTCCAGACATTCCGAGTCCACCTGCACTACCCGTTTGGGCTTTCCCGGACTGTCCAGAGTCTTCCCCCACACCCTGACCCAACTCACCACCAGATGGTGATCGGTTGACAGCTCTGCCCCTCTATCCAAGTGTCCAAAACATGCGGCCTCAGATCTGATGACACGATCACAAAATAAATCTCCGACCTTCGGCCTAGAGTGCTCTGGTACTACGTACACCTTATGAGCATCCTTATGTTCGAACATGGTGTTTGTTGTTGATAATCCACGACAAGCATGGAAACAGGAACAGAAATATTTTGATTGTTAATATATTTTGTTCATGTTTGGCGGTGGTTCAGTGAATGTCTGGTGAGAGATCCTTGGAGGGTCATATAGACCTCAACTTGCCAGCCAACAGTACTCTGACTGCTGTTAGGAACTGGGATGAAATCCTCAGAACCATCGTCAGGCATTACGCTGGTGCAGTGGGCCCTGGGTTCCTCCTGGTGCAGGACAATGAGAGTGTGTAGACATTTCCTGCCAAGGCATTGATGCTATTGACCTGACTCATATTCCCCAGACCTGAATCCAATTGAGAACCTCTGGGACGTTATGTTTCTGTTCTGCAACCACTGTATTTTTTTGCACCACCTGGTGGTGACTGCTATTACTAAGTGATCAACTTCCTGTTTCAATAATGTAGATTCCAGGAAGTGTTTCATTTAATGATCAAGAAAAGCAGGTGTGAAATGTTGGGTAAACATCCATTTGCATCATCTTCTGCCTGTGTCTCTAGGGTGCTTTATCTGTTTTTGTTATCTATACAGGTCTAGTTTCTATTCACATATTCTTTTTCGAAAATTGCATTATTTAGATAGGTAGGTACTTAATGTTAGCTACTCATTTGTATAGCAACTCATTTGACACAATTCATACATGAGCAGTATATGCATTAAGCTTTTATATTGTACTGTTATTTAGCAAATCTGTAATATTTACAAATATGTCTTTAATATTTTTATTTGCAGTTTTACATTTCTTTTTTCAAGAAAAATCAAAGTCCTGCTTCTCTGAGAGTTATTTGGAGTGTCTAGCTTGCTGGATAGCCGAATAGTAAGAACATTCTATAAGGCCAGAACAATATCGGTGCATCCGACACTGCCAAGTAGCGCCACAGACTGTCCAGCAGCTCACTGATGCCCTGATCCGGGTCTGGAAGAAGATCCCCCAGGACACCATCTGCTGTCTTATTAGGACCATGCCTAGATGTTGTTGGGAGTGCATACAAACATGCAGGGCCATACACACTACTGAGCTATAAGTTGCTGTGATTAAATTCACGTAAGTTGGAACAGGCTGTGATTTCAATTGTTTACTTTGATTTTCGGTGTGAGTTTGAATCCAGCCCTCAGCTGGTGATTTTGGTTTCCATTGACAATTGTTATGTCATTTTGTTCTGAAAGAATTAAACAATGTACAGCAAAGATTTTGATCTTTAATATAATTTGTTCATTGAGACCTGATGTGTGACTTAAGTGTTCCTTAAGTTTTTTGAGCTGTATATATATATATATATATATATACAGTGGTCTGCAAAAGTTTGGGCAACCTTGTTAATGTCCATGATTTTCCTTCATAAATCGTTGGTTCTTAGGATAAAAAAAATCAGTTAAATATATCATATAGGAGACAAACACAGTGATATTTGAGAAGTGAAACGAAGTTTATACCATTTACAGGAAGTGTGCAATGATTGTT
>JACXGJ010008853.1:8543-25960 GCA_016801105.1 Esox niger
CCCTCTATCTGGCCCCACCCTATCAGACACACCCCTCTATCTGGCCCCACCCTATCAGACACACCCCTCTATCTGGCCCCACCCTATCAGACACACCCCTCTATCTGGCCCCACCCTATCAGACACACCCCTCTATCTGGCCCCACCCTATCAGAGACACCGCTTTATCTGGCCTCACCCTATCAGAGACACCACTCTATCTGGCCCCACCCTGTCAGTCCCTACCCTCTATCTGGCTCCACCCTGTCAGTGACACTAAAATCCAACATGCCTTCCTGTTTTCTCCTCATTTCGGTTCAGATTGGTGGCTTTGGTAGCTCTCCTGGTTGCCTGGCTACCTAAACCTCTTGCCAAAATCTAGGGCACACTCTTACCAGGTGAACCCCACTGCACCCTCTCTTCTCTCCTCTACCCACTTCATGGAAGTGGAAAACCAAAACACGTACATCCATCCACGTGGCACAGCATGGGATCCATCAAACATTCTGGCTTCCCTGCGCACAAACACACAAATGCACAGGCACACAGAAAAACACACACGCAAGATAATGGCAACCAGCGTTGTGTTTTTATCGGGTTGTGGGTGGGTAGCAACAAGGCTAGAACGGTTTCTGAAATAAAGTTGCCAGACAAAGGCAGTCCAGTGAGCCCCCTCACCCCAGGTTTGGGAGGTGTCTGAAATTTTACAGACAATAAAAGCACAGTGGGAAGCGTTGGACATCACTGGGATGGGACAGGATGTGCATGATTTGCAAACATAGAGAGAGAAAAGACTCTAAATCAAAGTTATAGAGAATGAGCCTGAAGTCTCTACTATTATAATAACATAATATACAGTGATTAGATGTGTGCCTCTGTGTCAGATTAAACACATTCAGGTGTGTTATAGATATTACATGGAAAAGAGGAATACTCCAGAACCCCCTCTTCCCAACACACCCTCTGGGGATCAATTCCATCTCAACACCCACACTGAAGCATTATGGACTTGTCTTGCTCAAGGACAGAACAACTTATTATTCTACTTGTTGGCTTTGGAATTTTAAGCATGTCCATCGTTAAATCATGACATGAAGATCAGTCAGTTTGGAACATTTCAAGAACTTTGAAGGTTATTTCGAGTACAGTTGCATAAACCATCAAGTGCTCTCATGAGGACGACCATATGGAACGAAGACCCAGAGTTTTCTCTGCTGCAGAGGACTGGTTCATTACAATTACCTGCCGCTAAACGAAATGAACTGCTCCTCAGATTTCAGCCCAAATAAATGTTTCACAAAGTTCAAGTAACAGACACATCTCAATATCAACTGTTCACAGGACGCTGCGTGAATCAGACCTTTATGGCTGAACTGCTGCAAAGAAACTGTCACTGGAGGACAATCATACATAGAAGAGATTTGCTTGGTCCAGGAAACACAAGAAACTTGGGATAATCTGAAATATAAATGTTTTTTGAATTGTTTGAACATTTTTTGGTTACTACATGATTTGATATGTGTTATTTCACAGCCTCTATGTGTTCACAATTTTACAAATAGTAAAAATAAAGAATTACCATTGAATGAGTCATTGTGTCTAGACTTTTGACTGTACTGTGGATACGATTGTTCATTTTCAGTCTTGGCCATTGATATTTAATGTATAGCAGTTTGAGTGGTAAGAAAGAAAGTTGGACAGATAGACAGTTTTCCTCAATTGTTTTGGCTCAATTCTCAAATTGACACCATACTATAATTTCTTATTTATATAATTTATGTTTTTGTACGTGTGCAAAAGTACAATTTACTACAATTTGCACAATACCTACATGCACATGGCTTGCTGATCAAAACTGCTGAGTGAAATATTCATAATCTTCACAACTAAACGTTCTTTCATTGTTTGAGGCATCACACCCAAAGTAATCAATTAAATTATTAAAATCTGTTGACATCCATATGTATACAGTAAGGAGTCAGTATCAACAAAAAGAAGAACAAAGCTGAAATTCATATTTAACCCTGGAAGGTTTAAACATTTCCAGGGTGGACTGCCATGGTGAAGAAACATCTAAAAATTTTCAGGGTGGACTGCCATGGTGTAAAAACATCTGAACATTTCCAGGGTGGACTGCCATGGTGAAGAAACATCTGAACATTTCCAGGGTGGACTGCCATGGTGAAGAAACATCTAACACATTTTTTTTTAAATTCATTAATTTGGCACTGTCCAATTTACGGACTCAATATCCGGTGTTTCTGTTGTTTTGGTACATTTCTTGGATCATTCTTATACTTTGAAGACCAGTAAGGGCATTTCTCTAAACAATTCATACAAACCAACCCCACACACAATGATCACCTGTAAAAACCTGGAACTCCAAATCCTTAGTTCAACTCTCAACAGTCAATAATAAGTCAGTGAACATATTAGTGCCATCAGAATGATAGGTACTAAACAAGGTAGCCAAAAGCCATGTTGTCCATATAAGTGAACTCTTGTATTTTCTGATGTGAACTTTGTCTACTGTATTGATGACAATGATTGGAAATGCACAAGGCTACACAATGTCAACAGTACAAAGTTACACATTTCTTCATGTGGGATATTGATTCCAAGAGACTGGACTGAATTCTGTCAACTAATTACAGTACAATGTAATCACAATACAGAAAAGAAAAGGACAAAAAAATGTTTATAGCAAAAAAGAAAAAAATACTAAATTAGCAAGTTCAACATAGGAAACACCCCTAAGTCAGAACTGTGCCTGCAACGCGGTATGGGGAATTACAGTGCAGTCTGTCTCCACCCCCTGACCTGCCGGTCTGTCTCCACCCCCTGACCTCCCGGTCTGCCTCCACCCCCTGACCTCCCGGTCTGTCTCCACCCCCTGACCTCCCGGTCTGCCTCCACCCCCTGACCTCCCGGTCTGTCTCCACCCCCTGACCTCCCGGTCTGTCTCCACCCCCTGACCTCCCGGTCTGTCTCCACCCTCTGACCTCCCGTCCAGTCATTTGTTTTGCAAACTACACCTACAATTAACCGGCATCATCATAATTCATTAAATTACAGATTTTCTTTGTGTGTGTGTGTGTGTGTGTTTCATCCCAAAACCAGGGAAATGAAATCGTGGCTCGTTTTAGTGCTCCAGTGAATGGTTTCTTGCTGTCAGACCCACATCGTTGCCAGGCATGCAGCCAGAGGTCCCTTCACAGTTGACTAGGCCCAGAACCGAGGCTGGGGGGCCACGGTAAAAAACAACCATAAACACATGGACCACTGCCTCCCCAGGTAACCAAGGCTAATAATTATATAAGATAAAAATACTGACAAAATAACACATTGTTGCCCAACCAGGACTGTAAAAAACACATCTTGACAAACATGATACATTTTATTAATATGTATTTGGTATTTTAAGCAGTTGTATTACTCACTTTAAAACTATAGATATATTATTTGGTGAACTAATATGCACATAATTGTATAATTATGTAAATTAATTTTATTGGGACATTTTCTGATGGAAAAAGTGCTTTATTAAATACATTTGATTGATAGATTGACTGTGCAGTATTATGAATATTAAAATGTATTGTGTAAAACTATTGTATAATTATAATTATTATTGTGTATGTTAACATGGTTTGTGTATTGTATAATTATTGTTATTATTATGTATGTTAACATGCATTATGTGGTATTATGTATATATTGATGATTATTATGTCTATTTACATTAACAATGTATTTTTTGTATGTTAGTATTTTTTGGTACAGTGCATAGTTATGTACAAAATACATTCTGTAACATTATTAACTTATTTACTTAAATACATTATGTAACATTATCAACTTATGGTTCATATGTAATGTGCATTTTAATACATTACAATCTATATTAACTGATTGGTATGATATTATGTATTTTGTGTGATTATATTAGTATTTAATAATATAACACTTTTTTGACACTAGGAAGGTTGGCTGGGCCCAGGCTGAGACAAATCAGTGTCTTAATAAAGATGTACTGTTCTGTAAGAACTGGTTTTGTAATAATGCTATAACTGTTGTTGTAGAATTACTTATATATTACAGTAATACTGTTCTGTAAGAACTGGCTCTAAAATAACAATTATACTGTTGTTCTAAGAGTACATTTATAATAACAGTAATATTGTTCTGTTAAAACAGGTTCTATAATAACAATAAAATACCAACCATCAAAACAACCAGCTAGTGTTTGTAATGATACATCACTGACTCCCTCCAAACACCCCTTCACGCCTCCACCTCCAAACATCCACCACGCCTCCACCTCCCTCCAAACATCCACCACGCCTCCACCTCCCTCCAAACATCCACCACGCCTCCACCTCCCTCCAAACATCCACCACGCCTCCACCTCCCTCCAAACATCCACCACGCCTCCACCTCCCTCCAAACACCCTTCTACGCCTCCACCTCCCTCCAACCATCATTTTACTATGGTTGGAGGGTAGTTCTCCCTGCGTAGTTCTCCACCCTATTTTCTCCTCCATGCCGGATCTTTTCCATCTCAGAGAAACACATTTTACCTCCTTTACCACACACATCAATTAACCCTTTATCGCCTAGCAACACAACACCAACCATAACAAATATCAATTAACCCCTCGCTGCTTAGCAACTCAAGAACAACGGCAGCCAAATCAGAGAAACGGACAGCAGCATTTCTGTAAGTGTCAAGGCAACCCCTCCTTCTCCACCTCTTACTTCTCATCCTCCATAATACTTCGTCCTTTCCTGCTGGAGTCACCCCTCCCCTCCTCTCTGCAGGTGTCCATTGGGCCCGGACCAGCAGAACATGTGTTTCCCTCCCTGGCAGGGTCACCGTGGGGTCACTCATTCATTCCCTGTGATATAGTGGCTCTGGGAAGCTGTGTATTAGTGTGTGTGTTTGTTTAAGAGAGTGTGTGTGTGTGTGTGTGTGTGTGAGCCTCTGATCAGTCTGTCTGTCTGCTTGCCTGGCTGGTCCATGGCAGAAGCCCCACAATGGATGATGAATTCAGCCCAGAGGTTAAATATGTGTGTGGGGGGGGGGAGAAAAGAAGAAGAAAGATGGAAAGACGGAAAGAAGAGAGGAAGAGAAATGGAAAGAAGAGAGGAGAGAGTGAAGTGGAAGCGACCCCCCCCGAAGCTTCCCAGACTCTTGGAACCGTTGGAGACAGTTTGCAACTCAATCAGTGACATGTGCGATTTGGAAAGGAAAAAATGGCTGTGTTATGTTATGTTGTTTTTCACAGAAGATGTTTTAGAACACAGAGGTGAACTCTGACCGCAAAGTTATAGATTTTCTTTTTGAACACAAATGAACTTGGAAAAACATATCTGAGCTTATATACACAGGATCTTCATGTTTCAAAGCGACTTTATGTTTTCAATAACATCTGAGAGAAGCCTTTAACCATGCTGTTTCCACACGGTTGCTATAGATGTTGTGGAAGCCAAGCTAACACAATATTTATATATGGGATTAGTTCAGTGTTGTTTCAGGCACTAAAAAGTGCCACAGTGGTGGTTATGAGTTCTCATCGCTTTGTGTTCTTATAAAACACCATCATGTTTTTATTTTATGGCAAACCTTTATTTCAAATTCCTCTGATTCCATAATCAGTGAAGGCAAATAAGGATATTTCATGTGACAGAATAAATTATTATTTAGTACTTCAGCCTCCCTTGTCCAGATACTGACCCCTTTCTATAGCCTTGATACAAGAACACACTGAAAGGGACATCAGACCCCTCCATTCTCCTCTAAGTGTGGTGTTATTTGCCATTTTATATGTATTTTTAAACAGATTTGTTTGGACTTTTATTGATTTGTGAAAGTGGTGAAAGACAAGAATTTTCCCTTAATAAAATGGGCTGGATTCGGACCTGTGCTAGTACAGGCAATGCCTCAGTCTAGTGGACAAGTCGAGGCCACAAACCCCAGGTTTTCAAATGGATTCAAGGTTTATTTTAATTTGACTAAACACTTTTTTAGAAATGTGTAAATTAGTATTCAGACCGTTTATTCAGTACTTTCTAGAAGTACCTTTAGAATTCAATCCAGCAACAAGTCTTCCAGAGTTTTCCTCTAGAGGTTTGCCTCTACTTTGTACACAGGATTTGGTTAGTTTGTTCCATATTTCCTTTCAGATCCTCTCAAGCTTGATCAGATTGGATGGGGAACATTGGTGAACTGCGATCTTCAGGTCTTCCCTAGAAAGTCTGGGTTTTGGCCTGGCAACTGACATACAAAGACGTGTCCTGAACCCACTCAAACATTGTCTTGACTGTGTGTTTTGCGTCGCATGTTGTGCTGAAAGATTGATCTTTGAGCCAGTCTGAGTTCCTCTGGACCTTGTGTTCTTCAAGGTCCATTCATCTTTCCTCAATCCTGAAGAGTCTCCCAGTCTATGTTGCTGAGAAGCATCCCCATAGCCTGTTGCTGCCGCCACCAACATGCTTCACATAGGGATGGTATTAGCCAGGTGATAAGTGGTACCATGGTGGTTCTAAACTCTCAAAAGTTCTTGTTTCCTTATGAACATGGAATATTTCAGGTAAAAATCTTCCTTGAGTATAGTTTTTTGTCATTATGGCCATTTTATGTAAATACATATTTAATACAGATTTTTTTTGTTCTTTGATTAAATTACATGCAAAACAGTCGTTAATATCGGTACCCATAGAGTGAGGGACCTGATAACTTCATAGTAGGAAACACGTACCATGACTTTCCCACCCCCAACTCTCTTCTTCTCTCCTCTTCTTTCCTCTCTTCTCCTCTCCTTTCCACTCTTTTCCTCTCCTCTTCTTTCCTCCCTATCCTCTCCTCTCTTCACTTCTCCTCACTTCTCCT
Organism: Esox niger; assembly: GCA_016801105.1. Classification (NCBI taxonomy): domain Eukaryota; kingdom Metazoa; phylum Chordata; class Actinopteri; order Esociformes; family Esocidae; genus Esox; species Esox niger. The sequence continues at coordinate 15,415 of JACXGJ010008853.1, forward strand.
GTTCTTTTCTCTGGGTTCTGGACCTGTTGGAGGCTCGGGACACATTGTCAGTCAGCTAATTCTGACGTGTCCATTATGGGAGCCTGACAATGGGCCTCCGTTTTGCAGCACGGCTGAATGTGGGCCACTTTAAAAAGCTGAGATGGGCGGAAGAGAGGGAAAGCTTCCTGTGACCGTACATAGTGTTTATCGGGCACCATGGAACGGGGTGGCCGGCATGACACCTCTCTGAGTAAGATTCCCTGCAGGGGGCATCCTCTTGGTCCCACCAGCAGCATGGGGTCAACGACGGTGAGAGGTGGTTGAGGAGTGGGGGGGGTCTCACAGGGCCCATACAGACGAGACGAGCGATTCAGTGGGAAAGAAGTGTCCCACTTTCTCCCCTCCTGGGTCGACAATAAAGAGATCCTTTCCTGTTTCTCCTATTTACCGTAAGAGTGGGGGAAAGAGAGCAAGAGGAGAGGACGTAGTATACATGAATGGAGTGGCTGTAACTAACCCTCTCCTCCTACTCTTCCTCCTCCTCCGTTCTCCTTAGAAAGGCCCTCCTATCAGTCAGTCACTGATATACTGACCTATCCATCATCCAGGGTTAGGGTTAGAAGAATGGGAGGGTTTCAAGACATCACCTTGGACTGGCTGAAATGTGAGATAATGGGTGGATGAGTGTGGGGGGGTTGAAGGGTGGATTAGTGTAAAGGGAGAGGTGGGGGGTTGAGAGGAGAAAACAGGCTGGAAGAGCAGAGGACAGAGAATGTTAGAAAAGGCAGAGTAGAGCCAGTTTGCCCAGACTCCTACTGGGAAAAGGGGATTCTCAACTTAATAGCAGGTGTCTGATTGAAGACAGAAGCACCAAAACTCTGAACCTCACTTACTTTGATTACTGTAAGTTGGTCCTTCTCTTCTTCTTCCTCCTCTTCATCGTCTTACTTTATCCTCTTATCCTCTTCATACCATCCTTTCTAAAACCAGAAACATGAAAGGAAATGTACATCAGATGCAGGTTAATAAATTGTGTGAAGATGATACAGATCTGAAAGGTAATGTTCCCATACTAGTCAGACAACGTCTTATAGTGTTTTCCTCTACTCTGCTATGTAAGCTTTGGTCACAACATCTAGAAAAATCATAATAATAAAATGAATTCACAACATCTAGAAAAATCATAATACTAAAATGAATTCACAACATCTAGAAAAATCCTAATACTAAAATGAATTCACAACATCTAGAAAAATCCTAATACAAAAATGAATTCACAACATCTAGAAAAATCCTAATACTAAAATGAATTATGCTCAGCCCCGATCGACTCCCACTCCCTCATGTTGACCTTTGACGTCACCTTCTGAGAAAATTACCTCAATCATTATTTTGGTAACTGCACCTATATTATTCTTTAAAAAAACGGTTATCAGATTTTTCTGAAATGTGTTTGTTAGCATGATAGCTAGTCCTTGTGGCTTGTTTTTCATTGACCAATCTGCGTTCTAACCAAAGTCTTTGAGCACACATAACTCCATGTTCCCTGTTTACAAGTAGCATTTTTTTTTTGAAATTCCAATTTACATTCCCTTAACAGGTTCCTGCCTTCCTCTGCTGGCTTAGTTAGTTAGTTAGTCAGGCTTTCCTTTAATCAGCTGGGGGCCGGGACCAGCGGGGGATTTAGCCAATTAGAGCAGACAGTGATTGAGGTGGCCATGATAGGAAGCAACCATTGGCTGAAGGCCAGAATCCTGGGCTTACCGTGAGTAACCACCTGGTTCCTCTGAAGGCAGTGCCATGAAATCCTAAATGACCACTGGGATGGTGAGAGAGAAGAGGGGAAGAGAGAAACTAGCAGAAAAGGAGGAGAGAGGAGGAGATAGAGGAGATAGAGGATATGGGAAGAGGAGAGAAACATGGAGAGAGAGGAAGAGACATTGAGAAAAGAGAGAGGGGATGGGAGGAAGGGTAGAAACGGAGAGATACGGAATGAGAGGAGAGGAAGGAGGACAGGAAATAGAAGTGAGAAAGAGAAAAAAGAATGAGGAGTGGGAAGTGAAGAGAGGATTGGGAGAAGAGGAGCAAGGAGAGGGGGAAGTGAAGAGAGGATTGGGAGAAGAGGAGCAAGGAGAGGGGGTAGTGAAGAGAGGATTGGGAGAAGAGGAGCAAGGAGAGGGGGAAGTGAAGAGAGGATTGGGAGAAGAGGAGCAAGGAGAGGGGGAAGTGAAGAGAGGATTGGGAGAAGAGGAGCAAGGAGGGGGGGAAGCCTACAAATGTAATCATTTCACTTAGACATCAGAATAAACATTTGTTCTCCATGTAAATATTCTATAAAAGAACATTATATTCCATGATATCCCCTTTCTCCATAGATTATAGATACGGGTTAAGTGTGTTAAGGACTTTGAAAATCCATATTTATTAGAAATCAGAAAGAGCAAGCAGCAGGCCAATATGTTTTGATTGGAGGATCACCTGAAGATCTGCATCTACCTTAGGATTGGTCTTTAGCAGCCTGATGTCAGACTTGAGACTTGTCCCTGACTGCCTAATGCCAGAGCTTGGATCTGTATGTTCCTGATTGTTCCTCAGAGGAAAGCACAATTACAGTTTCCTGTCAAACACTACAGGTTGGTTGTCGTAGCCGGTTTCTGTCAGCACAGCCTCATGAATAAACCATGGTTGACATTCTGTACTGGCTCTGCAAAGACAGTTACCAGTCACACTTTAAAAGGTGTTGGTCTGGGTCCCCTGCCATTCCAAATGTTAGGTATAAAAAATGTATGGGCCTGATTAAGACAATTTAAAACCCTGCAAATTGTATATTTAAATATTAAGTCACTGGTGATTAAGAAGGGCAAAATATTCATTGCTGTAGTCACGGCAATTATAACCATTTCCATCAAGGGATTCCACAGCTTGACTTTAGTTGTGAACAGTAGTGATTAACATTAGGGGTAATTAAAGTCGCTTTCAGAGACTCAGGGTGTTTCTCCTTCCGCTGGTCCTAGAGGGAGGCACTCTGTACGGCCCAAGTGGCATTCTGTTCCCTCCCTCTGGTGTACACTACAGTTAGGGAACTGGCCTTGAATGGAAAAACAAGTGTGTTTTTACACTACTATAGTTCTATTTAAATAAACAAGACTTGTTGCAAGATGTGTGTCAGAGACACATTTTTGAATGTTCAAACAGGCGACAGATGCTCCCTGCAGATTCTGATTTCTGCCAACTATGTCTCCCTCAAAATGCACTGGAGTGGGGTTAGATTTGTGTTTTAAAATAATTTAAAATGTATTTCTCTTTTCACAACTACGTTATGTGCAAACTTCAAAAAGGCCCTGACAGAAGCCAAATTTATTGTTGGCATACTATGTAAACAATTTGTTTGTAAACCACCTTTTTACCAAAGTTCTGTAAAGAAACAACAGTGTGCCTGAGAACAAGTCACATCCCAGAGCCTTGAACTTGTAGGTGTGTGCATCTTTACAGTTTCAAAAGAGAAGTGAAGATTTGTCAGTTTGAAAGAAAGATTTGCCGGTCAGTTTTTTATTTGACATCCGTTAACAATAAAAGGTCAAGACAACAGTGAATTATTTTTATTTCATACAGTTTTTCTTCCGAAATTTGGAACTTATATTTAAGGACAAGATTTGTTGCATGCATCCCTAGTGGGCTTGGGTCTGTGAATGTCCTGATATGTGTCTTTTGAAGTTGTGGTTCATATCAAGCTGCTTGCTTAACCAGGCAGTCTAGATAATAGTCCTTACACTGTGGAAAGAGCACACTCTCCCAACGTTAACTTGATTGCGCTCACAGAGCCCAAGCCTCTAGAAGGTATTTCATTTCAGTGAATTAATTCATACATTCATAGCATTATGGTTTTAATGTCATTTAATACATTTTGACATATACAAAATAGCAAACTGAAGTTATAATGCAATGCTAATCCTACTGGCTGGTACCATGATTAATTATTTTATTATTTTGCGTGAAAGAAATGTATTGCCTCAATCTTGCATTGTTGAATCAAACATAATTCTGTTTTTCAAGAGCTCTGTGATAACAGCTTTGCAGAAAGGCTTGTCCTACTCTTCCAGGACGTAAGTTCTCAAAGTTCTTCTCTGGGATCAGCAATATTTTTTCCAGGCTAACACACATAATCAAGACTGAAATGTCACTTGTGATTAGGTAAGTCATGAGCTAGCTAAGTGCTATATTAAAAATAGGAACAGCAGCTTTGAGGAAGGCCCATTCCTAGTGTTCTAGAACACCCTGACAACAGCTTAGAGGAAGGCCCGTTTTCAGTGTTCTAGAACACCCTGCCAACAGCTTTGAGGAAGGCCCGTTTTCAGTGTTCTAGAACACCATGACAACAGCTTTGAGGAAGGCCCGTTTTCAGTGTTCTAGAACACCCTGAGAGCAGCTTTGAGGAAGGCCCGTTTTCAGTGTTCTAGAACACCCTGACAACAGCTTTGAGGAAGGCCCATTCCTAGTATTCTATGCTTCTATGAATGCTGGTCTTAATGTTCTAGAACACCCTGTCAGCAGCTTCAGGGAAGGCCTGTCCTGGCTTTATTCCAGGTCCCTGTTTGAACTCTCCATATAATTTCTTCAATCACCAACTGGAACTAAGTAGCAGATAGCCTCATTAAAACAAAGCATGTTGACCAAGTCACGCCATAATACAGTGCCTGAATGAAGGGCACTTTACGCCTTATGGCTAATTGGAATATAATGGAAATATAATTGCAATATTGTTGCTTAATGTGTGTATGTGTGTGTGTGTGTGTGTGTGTGTGTGTGTATGTGTGTGTGTGTGTGTGTGTGTGTGTGTGTCGGGGTGTATGTGTGTTGTTGTTGTTGCTTGTGTGTGTTCCCTAATGTCATTGATTTGAACAGATGGAATCATTAAAGGAAATAACATTTCAGCATCACCACCTCTCTGTTGATGGGTTATGAAGATATGAAGTCATGGATCAGGGTCTTAACATAACAGCCTAGTGCGAAAGTGTTGCCCTGGAAGAACCGTCTGATCTGTTTCCTTCATCGCTGCTGGTTGTGAAATCATGTTTGTGTGTGTGTGTGTATATGTGTGTGTGTGTGTTGTCATCTATGTTGTCTTGTGGAGCTGGCATTATTATCTTACTAGACTGAAAATAACCTGTGGTTCTTTGCTCAAACCTTCCCATTTTTAGGCCTGTACCTAAAAAGGATGTAGGTTCTGACAGTAAATGTGCCACAACATTATCAGTCTGACATTATTCCTGTCTCTTCCATAACATTATCAGTCTGACATTATCCCTGTCTCTTCCATAACATTATCAGTCTGACATTATCCCTGTATTTCAATAACATCCTCAGTCTGACATTATCCGTGTCTTTCAATAACATCATCAGTCTGACATTATCCCTGTCTTTCAATAACATCATCAGTCTGACATTATCCCTATCTCTTCCATAACATCATCAGTCTGACATTATCCCTGTCTCTTCCATAACATCATCAGTCTGACACTCTCACTGTCTCTTCCAAAACATCATCAGTCTGACATTATCCCTGTCTCTTCCATAACATCATCTTGAGTCTGTCAGGCCCTTCTTAAATTTTACAATAGTCACTGGCTCAGATCCGTGACCTGACTTTAAGATTGACGCCATGCAGGCTGCCCTGACTACTGTACTCTGAACACATCTGCTGTCCTCTCACACACACACACACACACAATGGACTCAGCAGTTGTCCTCTCTGCCAGTGTTATTACATAATGAGACAAGGTCAGGTTGCAGAGGGGATTATGATACTCAGGAGGGAGGGAGGGACGGGAAGAAAGAGGCGCTTTGGAAATAAGTAAGTTCTCTTTTTAATGCCGCTGCGTTGCGTATTGACCTCGGCATTTCTGACAATCACATCCATCATCCTGACCGAACCTTTCCAACAGGCTGTGTCTGGTCTGAGTCTGTGGCACGGCCAAGTGAACAGGATTAACGCTGCGTCACAAATCGCACCCTGTTCCCAATACACCGTGCTACTTTGGACTGGGGCCCCATCGTTCTCCGCAAAGGGCATAGGATGGGATTTGGGAAGCAGCCGTAGGAATAACAGCAGTCAGATGGATGTCTGTGTCAAGCCACAACCAGCCCCCAGCAGGACCCGGTCAGATTTCTGTCCTCTGACACGTGCCGAACTGTGGCGTGATTAAAACTGATTCAGTGATTGATTAGCAGTGGCTTGCAGATCGATATTGCAGAATAATGGGAGGGTGGATCTGCTTGGAATGGTCAGGGCCCTTGCATGTTCTGACTCCTCAGTAACAGCTTCCAAACGGTCCACCACACCCGGGGTTATCTTCAATAAAACAGATTGGTCTCATTTCCTCATTTCCAAGAAAACTAAAAGTATAAATTCCTCCCAGGGATCCTGTGGAGGGTGGTTCAGATGGCCAGGAATTACCAGGAATGGCCAGGAATGATCAGGAATGGTCAGGAATGGCCAGGAATGGCCAGGAATGACCAGGAATGGCCATGAATGATCAGGAATGGCCAGGAATGACCAGGAATGACCAGGAATGGCCAGGAATGACCAGGAATGGCCAGGAATGACCAGGAATGGCCGGGTTCGGGCATCAGTAGCAGAATACGACGGCCTAGTCGTGCTTTACCAACTCCTTGTGGTGGACTGGGCGCTTGTTATAGAGGACGAATAAGTGCATGATTTCTGGAGGATTCTGGGATAGATGTCCTGTTTGAGTAGTGTGATAAGAACCCACATGGCATCGATTTTGCATCAGACACACATGCCTCAACATCGACTGTCTTTAGTCCACTGGGAGTGGCTGTGATAAAGGCCTTAATTAGTCTTGGATTGGATACCATAAAACAGGTGGCAAAATGGGGGAAAATGAATAAATACATTTCTCTACTAGCACCCACTTTGTTGACTCCAGTGTGGTTGATCCCTGGCTGCAGCACTGTTGCTCTGTGGAAGTGTTTTGCTACTTAATTAATTGGTCGACCAATATAGACTGATGTGCTGAATCACAGTTGAACAAGAGCCTGGCATTACTGGAACTTAATTACAAAGTTACAAATAACTTGAGTACAGTAAGCTACAGTATGTTAAAGATGTGTTGGCCCTAAAAGCATGTTAACACTTGTTGATCCTTATCGTCATCTTAATTCCAATGATGATGATCATCATCATCATTACAATGCTGAACTCAACTGTCAGTTCAAAGGAGCTTCAACACTATCTGAAATCTTTTGTACCAGGTGCCAGAACGGAAAAACACGTTACCACTCGCCTGTCTCCCTCTGTCTTTTTCTCCCTCAATATCGGTGTTGGTGTGTTTCTGTGTCAGCATGTTTAGGAGCAGACAAGTTCTGAAGAGCCCGGCCGGGAACTGTCTGTCACTGACCCCTGTCAGTCCAACTGTGCAGAGAGCCTCTTCAGTGTGGAACAGCACAGAGGACCATTGTGCCTCCCTCTCCCACTCTCTACCTCCTTTTTCTGTCTACCTCCTTTTACTGTTTTCTCTCTTTTATCTCTGTAGCCTGTCTCTCTTTCTCCCTACCTCTTTATTTCTCCGCCTCTCTGCTATAATTATTATGTTCTCTCTCCAATCTCTCTCCTTTTGCTCTCCTTTCTCTCTCTCTGTGTCTTTCCTTGCCCACACTATGCAGTGATATGCGAACATGTACTTGCTCACGTCCTCCGCCCTGAGGGGGGGCTCTGACCACAATACCCGCTGCTCCAACAGACACCGACACGCCAGGTTGGAGTTGCACTGTATCTGTCATCCACTCACAGTTCATAGACTCACACAGAGCCACAGCTATGTTTCAGTCTTCCTAGAGCCACAGCTATGTTTCAGCCTTACTACCTAGAGCCACAGCTATGTTTCAGCCTTACTACCTAGAGCCACAGCTATGTTTCAGCTTTACTACCTAGAGCCACAGCTATGTTTCAGCCTTACTACCTAGAGCCACAGCTATGTTTCAGCCTTACTACCTAGAGCCACAGCTATGTTTCAACCTTACTGCCCAGTGATACAGCTATGATTCAACCATAATACCCAGTGACATAGCTGTTTCAGCCTTACTACCCAGTGACATAGCTGTTTCAGCCTTACTACCTGCTCACATAGCTGTTTCAGTCTGAATATCTAGTCACATGGCTATGTTTCAGCCTTATTACCTAGTGACATAGCTATGTTTCAGTCTGTTCACAACCCTGGCATTACAATGCCCTGCCCAACTCACAGGGTTTTCTTAGCTGAGCTGGGGCTACACTGTATATGCTGCTCCAAAACCCTAAATGCTGATTGGATAGAAGCCATAATGATATAAAATAGTATACCACAAAATAGAAAATTAATATTTGTTTTTTCTCTCCCAATTACCTTTACCTTCACTAGTTTAGAACAGTAACAAGGTGTCTTAGGGGTTTGTGGTATATGGGCTGTCTATAGTCTGCGCTTTCCATTGGACAGCATAAACCACATGCCCTCTTCTCTCACGGGTTCATCAAATTAACTCGAGTTTCTGCACAACTGTATGAGATCGGTCTCAATGCTCATTGCATGACAACAAGTTTAGCATTGTTTTACTGTTATATTATCATATATTACTGTTATTATTATCATTGTTTTTTTATTCTATACTGGTAAATATTAATGTTTTAATTAATGTTTTTTTTGTGTTTTGATATTTTTATATGTTCCTGTTGACAAATGGATGTTCTATGGGAAATTGTGTTTTATTAATATGTTTATTATGCTGGAAATTCGCAATTTGCGGGTAAACAGTTTATTCAGAAAGTTGTGTAGTTTAGCAAGGCTGTCTAGCCACAGGCGTGTGGGTGAAGAAGGTCCTGATGAGGCGGCTTTCAGGAGAACAGAAATGTCTTATATATCCATTCTAATAACCTCAGGCTCCCTGCTGGAATAGTTTGTCTTATCTATTTGAATGGGATTAATGCCACTTTAACTGCATATATTTATGTTATTTTGTCTTAGTTTTTTGGGAATGGCTGTTGTTATTTTTTTGTCTAAAGAATAATAAGAATAATTGTAGTTCTTCAAATGACATTACCCAATATTTCTTTTTATTATAAAACTATTCACTGTGACGTTTATAGCTTCTTTCTAATAAGAGAAATGTAACTAGAATTTTTTTGCTGTTTTATAATTCGTAAAACTATTTCTGTAATGTAAAAATATGGCTGTCAAAAATAAAAACAAACCAAGATAATAATAGATAAAATATCATGTTTGAAAAGATATGTAATAGCACATTTTCTGAATCAAATGCATGTTTCTATTAATTTATAATTGAAACAGAAATATTACAATTGTTTATTTCTTCTTCTATTATTTCACTCAATAAATGATGTCAGTTAATTTATAATTCTATATATTTTTTACATTTAATAAATATAACCTACATCGATGATTTTCCGTTAAGATATTTTTTTTCATTAAAGTGAATATACATATTCAGTAAAAATATGTTTCATCATATTTTATTTGAATATCTATTTAGGTATTCTAAAATCTTCAGAATTACTAATCCACCATCATAAAACCAGGATTTGTTAAAATTTAATTATATGTATTGTGTTGGATTATCTAAACACTGAACCAAAACAACTCTGTTAAAGGAATAATAACAGAATTTAATAAAATCATGTATCATTCTATAAGTGTTTCAGTAGTAAACCCAATTTTTTTATGAATCTTTTAGAGTGTTGTTTATAAAATAGAAATGATGAAATTCACATGAAAATTTATTTTATACAGTATATTGCTACAAATGTAAAACAAATGCACAATTTATTAAATAATTTAGACAGTAGATGTTTCTTTTTAAACTAAAATGAAAATATTAATCTTAAACCTTTTTGGTAGAAAAAAAACATATTTACAATATTTAATAATTGACCTTTCACATACATTTGTATTCTACATTCTCCTGTACCTTTATAATCATTCCATAATCGTATAAAGCTCCACTGTGAACAGCCATATTTTCTCCCTTTCTGTCTTTTCTTTTATCATTCTCAGCATGACAGTGTTTTTCACAATCAAGTTTTATGGCGTGTCGGCGGGATACCGCATCTGTAGGGACGTCTGGAGAAAGACAGCAGAAGAAAGAAAGCTGAGAGGAAAGAGAGGAGAGAGAGAGATGAGAAAGACAGTGAGACAGGAGAAGAGAAGAAGGGAAGGGAGAGAAAGGAAGAGAGAAGAGGAAGAGAGAAAGGGGACAGGAGAACAGAAAAGAGGAGAGCAGAGAAAAATATATTAGAGGAGAAGAGGTGAGAGTTGAGTTTCTGGAGTGCATGCTTCTCCCAACACAGTTTCAGCAAATCTTCAACATTCCCATTCAGTTCTGCTAAACCAAAGCCCATAACCTCAGACAACAATGGACGTTAAAACTTATTAAAACAGCTGCATGTTTCAGTGTTGAGAGTGCAGACATAACACAACACAGCACTAGTCTAACACAGACATAACACAACACAACACTAGTCTAACACAGACATAACACAACACAGCACTAGTCT